>CAUYSK010064755.1:0-48184 GCA_963575035.1 Avahi laniger | reverse complement strand
TATATATATACCACATTTTATTAATCCACTCATGTATCGATGGACACTTGGGTTGTTTCCACATCTTTGCAATTGTTAATTGTGCTGCTGTGAACATTCGAGTGCAGATGTCTTTTTCATAGAGCGACTCTTTTGGACATTCATGGGCTTTAAGTGGGGGGGAGGGCTGATTCCCTGTGTTCTTAATGCCGTTTTGACCGGGACCCCATGCTGCTTCTTCCCCTCTTTGCAGCCCTGAAGAGCAAACAGTATCAGATATAAACATCATTTTCTTTGGTTAATGGAAATAGGAGCATGCAAGCTCTCTGTAACTGAGAGTTCACCTTCAGTGGTAGTCAACATATATTTATTTGTTTAGCAGTGACTTTGACAGGTAGTACAGAGATATGAAAGGAGAAAAAAGCACAGTCCTTCTCAGGAGCTTAACATGCATCAACGATGGTTATGTACTGTGCATGATCAGAAAAGAGGAAATCAGTCAGAGAAGGTGGTTGTTCAGCTCAGCCTTCAAACATTTTATCATTGGGTTGAGAACCTGGCCATGAGTGTGCAGTCAAGCATGTGAAACAGTTTCATCAGAGTTGGGAATGAATGACCATAGCAGGTGAAGGAGGTAGCAAGGAAATAACCTACTAATGGTGAAGGAGAGAGCAGATTTTGACGTAATTATGGACAATTTTGAATGCAAGGCTAAAAGTGTATGTTTTTGATCCAGTGGGCATATTGCAATTAATAAATATACTAGTCATATGAACAGGACTTATAGAAAAAAGAAGTCATCAGCTCTGAGATGTTGAGTACCATAGATGAGTTGATGGCCCCCGTGGTGATGGCAGACCTAGGCATTAAAAAGTTCACCAAACTGACTTCCCAAATCACTCCATGAGTGGTCAGACCAAAACCCTCACCTTCCTTATTCTCAGTCAGCTGAGTTCTCCAATGCTATCTCTGTTAAGTCACCTCTGCTTAAACTTTGAATTATGGTGAACCTTTGCCACATGCCTCATACTTTCAAACAGGTAAAACTCATTTGATAGTGAAAAATAATTCATTGATAATAGAATCATAGTTGAATCTATAGAAAACAGAATATTCTTCAGTCCTCAGGATGCTTTCTGCAAAGGAACAACTCATGAAACTTTTTAATTTATCAAAAAATTGCTCTGAAAACCCACTTCATTTGACAAATGCTGAACACTCATAATTACCAGTTCAAATATTATCAAAATTAATATATGTTCATAGATCATTACATGAATTTTTCTTGAAAAATTCTTGGAGGGTTTTAGAAACCATTGAAGAATCTGATATTTAAAAAGACAGAATTTGGGGGGTGTTTACCGAGTTGCTAGCCAGGTGCTATTATTTCCTCACTTCCCCAAGGTTGGCTTTATTTTCATATCAGACATTGCTCGTGGCTCACAGCATTTTTTTTTTTCTGACTGAGGTCCGTGGCTCCTCAGGACACCCAGACAATACTGCAGGCAGCCAGTACCAACCGATCAGAGCTGGCCCAAGAGATAAACTCTGTTTACTATCCTGGGCTGAGATTTTTGTTTATTTCTGTTTTCCATGCTATTTGTGGCTTGTTATAGGCATAAGTTATTGTTGGATCACAGTAAACAGATTCTGTTTTGAAAGCACATTGCTAACTCTGTGATGGAATTGAACACCTCACGGGCTCTGGGGTTTACTTAGGTGTGGAAACAGGCTTTTGACCAGGTGGAACTGGAGTACTTTGGAAAGGTTTATTAACTCATCTCAGGGAGGTATTGACTTCCCTTGCTCAGCATAAAACAAAGATCACTTGCAGTAAATAGTATAGTCTGTTGTAACAGATTCTTAATGTTCTAGCGATATTTTGAAACACCTTTTGGTAAAAATAGAGCAATTTGTATCTTTCTCTTCTCGTTTGTAAGTCCTGAGTTTTCTAATGGTCTCAGATTGACTCTCCACTATAAGATGTAGCACCTATTAAATGCCGTGAATTGAATGAATGTGGTTAGCAAATTGGCAAGGGGATACTTAGAAAACAAGAAAAGCTCACCCACTTTCAGCTTAACTCCCACTTACCCAGAGCTGTGATTCCACTTCTTGTTTAATGATGCTTTTGTTTACGCCTTTTGTGCTCACTCTTTACATTGCTGGAATTGATTCTTTTTCCTTTTATCTCTGCTTCATCATGATGGATTGATGGGTCCTTGTGAACAATTTCAGCATGTCAGCTGCCTTGCCAGAGATGTATTTCTCTATATGGGTCTCGATAATGTATTTATTCCCTTGATTTTTATTATTATCACTTGGTCAAAGCAGATTGAAGGACTGTGAGTTAATTTTGCCCTCTGGAATATTAATTAGGGAAAGAAAAATTTATTTCTCTTTTAATTTCATATTCTCTTTGACTTATCCAAGATAGTAGCAAGTAACATATAAGTGGATTCCCTCATTGACTTAAATAGTATTTGACAGTGATTTACAGAAACAACCAGAATATTTGCTCCCTAGAGAAATGGCCCAGTAGTTAATTAGCTGGGCTTTCTATATGTCTGGATAAACCATGATTTCTATTTTTTATTATCCCTTACAGAGAGATTCTATTTTATTGATGACAAGGGGATCCAGAGGTTGGAACACATTATTATAATTTAATGTTTCCCAAGCATCATTAATTACTGCTTGTGGGAGAGTTTTTCCCATGTTCCTTCTAGGCACTACAGAATTGCAGACTAAAACAATGGCATTGTCCTGGAATTCGGGATTTAAAATCTAATTGTAGATATAAAACAAACACATAGTTCTAGATTTTTTTAGCACCGGAGTAGATGTTAGATATCTCCTACTTGAATTCCCTCATTTTATTGTTTAGAATGAGGAAATGAAGGTCCAGAGAGAAAGTAACTTACTGAACATCACACATACGAGATCCCCAAATCTGTGTCTTCTCAATCTTCTTCCTTCTGTGCCATCTTCCCTACCCCGTTTGAAGTGTAAATATATTTGTTTAGTTGAAAAAACAATTCATAGGGGTGTAAGATATCTTGCAGATCAAT
This sequence comes from Avahi laniger, assembly GCA_963575035.1. Lineage (NCBI taxonomy): Eukaryota > Metazoa > Chordata > Mammalia > Primates > Indriidae > Avahi > Avahi laniger. The sequence continues at coordinate 45,134 of CAUYSK010064755.1, read as the reverse complement.
GGGGCTTTAATTTACAAAATAATTTCCCAAGCATTTCCTCATTAGCCCTTTATTCTATCTCCATGTAATAGTAGATAAGGAAGATATCAGCATTTCTAGATTTTAGTGGTCAAGAACTTGAGGCACAGAGTGTTTAAGTTATCTGCAAAGGACATACAACTAAGTCACTTTGGTTTTTCAGTTGTATAATGGATTAGTAATGCTTTCTTTACGTGGATGTTGTAAGAAATAATTAAATTAAATCGATGCTCACGGGTTCCTGTTAAATGGTGTGGTAGGCAAATTCTAAGATTTCCCCAAGATTTCTGTCCTGTGCTGTGCACACCCCATCTAATTACCTCCCGCTGAGTGTGGGCAGGACCTGTGAAGAGGACGGGATGTCATTCCTGTGATTAGGTTAACATTATTTAGCCAAGTTGAAGGGATTTTTCAGATGTAGTCAAAGTCCCTAACCAGTTAGCTTTAATTGAAGTTAAAATTTAATTTATTATAGTTTCCTGTGCTTTTGTGGTCTTAGCCATGAAATCTTTGCCTAGACTGGTTCTTGAAGTGCTTTCCCTGTGGTTATTTTTTCTAGTAGTTTTATAGTTTTGGGTGTTATGTTTAAGTTTTTAATCCATCTTGAGTTGATTTTTGTATATGGAGAGAGATAGGGTCCAGTTTCATTCTTCTGTCCATGAATATCCAGTTTCCCCAGCACCATTTTTTAAAGAAGGTCCTTTTCCCTAGTGCATGTTCTTTGCACCTTTATAAAAATCAGTTGGCTGTAAATATGTGGGTATATAATTCTGGACTCTATTTTGTTCCGTTGGTCTGTGTCTCTGTTTTTATACCAGTACAATGCAAGGTTACTACAGTCTTATATTTTGAAGTCAGGTAGTGTGATGCCTCCAGGCTTGTTCTTTTTGCTCAGAATTGCTTTGGCTATTTGGGCTCTTTTTTGGTTCTATACAAATTTTAGGATTCTTTTTCTATTAATAATTTTGTAAAAAATGACATTGATATTTTGATAGTGATTGCATTGAATCTGTAGATTGCTTTGGGCAGTGTGATCATTTTAATGATATTAGTTTTTCTGATCATGTAATGTCTTTCCATTTGTTTTTATCCTCTTCAATTTCTTTCATCAGTGTGTATTATATGTTTCAAAGTAGCTAGAAGAGAGGACTTGAAATGTTGTCAACACATAGAAATGATAAATACTCAAACGGATGAACACCCCAAATATCCTGACTTGGTTATTACATAGTCTATACATGTAACAAATACTCACATGTAAAATATTTTGTATCAATAAAAAGTAACATAAAATTTAATTTAAAAGTGAGATTATTCTGAATGAATCTGGCCTAATCAGGAGAGGCCTTTGAAAGACAGTCCAAAGGCCAGAGCCAGGAAAAGACCCTCCCTCGTTGGCCTGGAGGAAGTAAACAGCCAGGCTGTGAATTGCTGATGTGGGGACACTCGGCAAAGACTCGAGAGCAACCTCTAGGAGCTGGAGTGGGTCCCAGCAGACAGGAGCCAGAAGACGGGAACTGCAATCCTGTAGCTTCAAGGAATTGAATTTTGCCAACCTCCAGTGAGCTTGGAAGAGGACCCTGTGAGTCAGATAAGATCAGAGGTCCAGCCAACACTGCGATTTTAGTCTGGTGAGACCCTGAGCAGAGCACCCAGTCAGGCTATGCCCCAATTCCTGACCCACTGGAACTGTGAGATAATATTAATACATACATGGTTTTTTTTTTAAGCTTCTAAATTTGTTACACGACAATAGAAAACTGATACAAATGGTAACTATTATTAACATAAATGGTTGGTTATGATGATGAAGACTACAATGGTAATAATGTTAATAGTAGTAAATTTGAAAATAAAACCTAAATTTGAACTCACTTTTAGTTATATTAGACTTAAGATTATATTTTATGGCTAGAATTTTGTCACCTCTAGCTGCAGGAGAGTGGGAATTACAAGTCGTTTAGCTGTCTGAACAACTGGTAAGGATGTTCCTGCTACTGAGGAAGGAGGGAAAATGGGTGTTAGGTAGGCAGTTAGTGTTTTCTGTCATGCCTCCCTTCCTGGAAATTTGAAAAGTATAATCAATCCCCAAAACCCAGTTAACTCTGGATTGTCACGATCCTCAAGCTTGAGTAGGATGACTTTAACGGCAGCAGTTGGCACTCGTTTAGGGAAAAAACAGGAAGAATAATGGCAGCTCAGAAGTTGTTCACAGTGGAATTACAGTTAAGATCTGGACTCAGGTTTTGGTGGTACACACAGAGCATGCAAGGGTCAAATCTAGCAAATGCAGCGAAGTCAGTATTGGTAGGATTCCGTGGCTGATGGGGAGTGAGAGATGACAGAGAGGAGAGTGTGGGTAGAAAAGAGATTCCTAGGCCTGGGGTTTGAGCTGTGGTCATCTTAGTAGTGACGGAAGACATACATGTCCCAGTGATGCCAGCAGAAGTCTATCTTCTTTCTTCTAGAATCCTGTGGACAATATTGTCCTATTGTTGTTCACTCAATACTTAGGGTTTTTTTGGTATGCAATCAATTCTGTATGAAAAATATAGACACCACAGTAACTAGTAAAGTAAAAGACTCTGTTTCCTCTAGTGTGTAAAATAAGCAATACTTTCTGTTCAGGTGTTCTGAGAACTAAGCGTGGCAATGTAAGTTAAGTGGCCGGTCACGTCACTGCTCAGTACATTGTCGTGGTTTGCTCACACTTTTTTCATTGCTCCTCAGAGTCATACGCTGCACTTTCTGTGTGCTTCTTTTTTATATCCTATTAGCTTAGTCCCATCTGTGCCACATACAAGGTGTTCTATAAATTCTTGGATTGAATAACTACAGATAACTTGGAAGAAGGCTATGAGAAGGAAACTAAATGTCAGTGTTTTCCAAAAAGTACACATATTTGTGTGTGTGTGTGTGTGTGTGTGTGTGTGTATCTCTATATATTTATCTGTGAAGATATAAATAGACTTGGATACATGGGACCTGTCATTCTGTCTTGGTAGCTAATGATCTCATTTTTCTCCAGTACCTATTTCAAAAGGTGAAATATTGTCTTGACTTGTAAACATATGGTGTTTTTCGCCAAAATGAAGAACAGTGTGAAATAAGAAGAATCTACTCTTAGCGAACAGTGAAGTCTGACTTGCCATATTTATTAACATGATTGTTCATTTATTTACGGGACATATATTGACTATCTAGTATGAATTAGACTCAGTGCTAGGCACCGGGGGTGCCCCATTCAGGGTGTTCAAGGTCCACAAGGAAGGTCAAGTGCTGCTACGGTGATACACACTGAGCGTGGGAGGAGCCCAGAGCCTGGAGTGTGTCCGTCCACACTCACACAGCTATATGACAACCCAAGGGCCCTGTGTGAAGTACAAACAGAGAACACAGTTCGAGGACTGGGCGATGCATTTGATCTTAGTAAATTTCTGTAACTTTATGGGCACAGAGCTCCTTTCACTTAACGATGAGATTCATGTCAAAAATGGACCTAGAAATAGATCTTACATTAGAGTCAAAGTGATATGTTCTAGTTCTTATTTTAGGATATATGAAAACCTGAATCTCAGAAATGCCCTTGTGTTTAATATGGTAAGAAAATCCGTTTCTTTTTGTTTAAAGAGAAAGTATTTAAGCCTGATGTGAAAGGCACAGCAAAGTGAGAATTTAGCTTGTTTCCATTCACTTTCTAACCAAACCCTCAGTTATTCTGTCCCGTAAATTCCATCATAAGAGACATCTAAAATTTCTATGAAAAAATGCTGAAATAAGACTGTCTTCAAAGTGTGCTTTTGTACAAAGCTGAACTATCCTATACCTTCTCCTCAAAATAATTCCCAAATGCCTTTGAAATCTACCACAGAATTGTGGGGCTATTAGGCAGTTTTATTTCTACCTCATAAAAATATTTTAAAACCTGTGGGAGTTTTATGAAACTGGCACTCATCAATCCGTGTTATCCCTGACTTAGGCACCCATGAGAGCATCTCAGAGCAATTAGAGATGTTCGTTTTGAAGCAAACTGTCCCGTGATATACACACTTCATTATCTGTGGGTGACAGATCGTTTAAAACCCCATCTCCCTCCAAAATTTTTATGTTTATATATATATATATATATATATGTATTTGTGTGTCATGTATATGTGTATAATAAAAAATAATATATGTAAGATAAAACACCGTACAAAACTAATACTTACATGCTTCAAATATAAAGGTTTATTTTTAAAACTCATCTAGAAATGCCAGTGAGGACTTCTCCTCTTTGTAGAAACGAAACTGAGCACTCAACAAAGTCTTTCAGATACAATGCACTGTATACTTGATCATTTTTCTCCAAAATCCCTAAATTGGTCTCTTCTTCAAATGTCAGTATTTCCTTCTCTGTCTCCAAGTAAACAGTAAAGTAAAAACATCCTCAAAAGCATTTTGTTTTTTTTCTTTTTGCCTACTCTATCTCTGACTTGACAAGCTCAACTCCTTTGAGATATAGGCTCCTAGATGTTTCTGATGCTATAGAACAGCCCCCGCCCCCAATCAGTCTCAATGCGGGGTTTCTCCTGTGTGCAGGGCAGACTGCCTGAGGAGCCTGACCAGGGGAGATAGCCTAGGCCCTGGAAGGGTGGTTAAAAAGTGGGCAGCCTGGGGAACAATTGGGATTTTAAGGAGAGAGGAACACAGAAATGGGGGTAGAGGTAGTTTATCTCGATTCCCTCCTTCTCAGATCCTATTTGTTTATTTAGGGGTGTGTGTGTGTGTGTGTGTGTGTGTGTGTGTGTGTGTGTGTAGGGGGGATAAAATGTGGAGCTGTTAAAACAGTACTATGTTCCTATGAAATAAAAACATAAGACTAAAAGCTTTCAGCAAGCTTCTCTTCCTTCCTTCTCTTTCAGGCAAACTTATTTTCTAACTCTCCAAGGTAGCTTTCCATCCCATTTGAAAATAAATTGGGCAAAGGCAATGTTAGTGTTTCCCTAATAGTAACTTCAGTATTTATCGTCAACATCAGGGACTTTTTCCTTAAATTACAATCAAACTCTATTGCTGATGTTGAAGCATATTTCCTTTTGTTCGATCTTCAGAGTCAGTGGCAACAAGCTGCCTCTCCTCCCAATGTAGAAAGTTATAGGATGATTTAAAAAATCAAGGTGATTTCTCTTAAATATATTTTCTCCAATCTTGACTCTTTCTCCTCTTTTATCTATTCCCGTAATCTTCCTTTATGTTTCATGAGTCCTGCCTTCAGCATGACACCCAACCGTTCCCACCTTGCAGCATAACCAGGCCCATGCTTGAGAGTGAAGCCAATGAAACCAAGTTCACACAGCCAGTAAAGCAATGCACCTTCCATGTCTTGGAATGTGCTCTCCGCAGCTCATTCCTAGTCATCTTACATAACCTAGCTCCATGACGTGGTTCCCCATGAAGCTGCCCCTGAGTCCTTGCCAGAGAAAGTCAGTCCCTTCATGCCCTGGGCTTTTGCTCTACCATGTGTTATAAGAAGCACCGAAATAGGCAGACACCTGAATAGATGTCCACACTCTGTTGCGTGGAGGGATGAATAAATGGACAAAACAGCCTGCAAAGCTGGGAACTTGCAAGTTAGAGTGATTATTCAAAACATACCAATACTTTTTAAAATGGGAAGTGGTGAGATGTCTACATAATTTGCACAGTTAGCTGTACACATATTTAAGATGGTAAGGTATGTGGAGCCCTGAACTAGGGGCTGTGAAGCCTGCCACCTTGGGCAAGTCTCTTCCATTCTCCCTGTCTCCTTGCTTGGTCAATAATTTGAGGGAGGGAGACTAGTTCAGGTATGAGATCTCTTTGAAAACTAAAGTAATCTTTCTTGAAGATGGCGTGGCTTTGAAAATGTTGGCTCTGCACATGAAGAAATAACTCATGTTCATATCCAAGTGGTCTCTTCTGTCCTTGCTTCCTTGGGAAACCAGTCTTCCATCTGAGATTTGCGTGTGAGTGCACCCATGTGTGTGCGTACATCTGCATCAGTTTGAAGAAGTGAATCAAGTTAAGAACTTGGACAGAGAGTATTTCCAGTAGAGAGCCTCAGAAGATCCAGGTGGTCTGCCTTGTTACCATCTGTCAAAACTCAGGGAATCCCAGTTCTTTCTAAGAAAGAGCAATATCGGAGGTCTGAGCTTGGGCTAGAAAACATGCAAACCAGCACCTGGAATACAGACTCCTTGCCACCCTTCATGCCGCCTTTTTCTTGGAAGAATAAGTATGCCATTCTGACATAGCTCTGCTTTTGTATTGTTGAAAAAAACTTTGTCACTTTATCCTGCCCCTGTGGCTACATTGCCATTCATTCCTGTTGCACAATTTATCCCAAAGCTATTGGTTATGCTTATAAGAAATCATATGTAAGAAATCATATGCTTAAAAGAAATCATATGTAAAGAAATCATATGTATGCTTAAAAGAAATCATATCCTGCCCCTGTGGCTACATTGCCATTCATTCCTGTTGCACAATTTATCCCAAAGCTATTGGTTATGCTTAAAAGAAATCATATGTAGACTTTTACTAATATAGGACACACAGGGAGGAGTAGTGTAACAGCTTAAAATAATCAATAAGAATTATCCTCAATAAGATCTCTCAGTTCAGATTGTGCACCTTGGGGTAATGTTAACCCATCTTGGCAAGGTCAAATTCACATTTTGTAAAACAGTTCCTGTTTCCTTATTTTCTACCTGTGATGTAGAATTGGAGAGAGAAAAGGAATCTGCAAAAATCATTGTTCTTCCCTCTGTCTCCTAGGGAAGAACTGTACTTAATATTGATTCTATTTTAATCAGGAAATGTGATTCTACTGCAGTCCTTAGTCCCCAGATGTAGCCTAGTAAAGCACATAGTAATAGCAAATGTTTACTGAGCATTTTACACCAGCTATGATACTAACGTTTTACACACAGTTAATCGTATAATATTTACAACAATCCTATGGGAAGAATACTATTAAATTTTTTGGATAAGGAAACTGAGACTTAATAGCTTGCCTAGTGTCGTAGGGCATGCCATCAACAGATTTGGGACTGAAGCCAGCAGTCTATGCCAGAGCCCACGCTTCTAACTACTGTTCTGCACTATGAAAGGCCAACCTTCTCCATACTTGCAGATACTTAAATAAAATCATCTCTTCCATTTTTACTTCTTAGGTCTGCATTCTATAGTAAGTCTGAAACAGCTGCCCAAATCCAGTGCATTTGTTCCATTCATATTAATTAAGTACATTTTGAGGCCTGGGTTGTGCACAAGGTGTTGCGAATACACTGGGGTGAGACAGACATATAACTGCTGTCCATGGGCTCAGCCCAGTGGAGGGATCAGACGTCAATCCATCATCACATATGTTGATATGCATAGTCACAGGCTGACATAAACGCTGGGAAGCAGAAGGAAAGGGAACAAGATGGCTCCTCTCTGACCTCATTGTTTCTGATTTGATATTTTTACTTCCCAATATTTTATTTGATGCTATATCAATAGGGAGGGTCCCTCAGGACTAGTGAAGTGTGACTGTCCTTCGGCGTTTGTGTTGAAGAGGTTTGATTAAACGGTAGAGAGTAAATGAGAGCAGAATTAGGTTAGGGGTGTTGGGTGACTAAAAGTAGGTAAACTTAATTATCTAAATATATTCTGAGTCTAGACTTAATTTATCGTCTGCAAAGATCATCCATCATGGGTACTCTGTATCTTCCGATTAATACAAAAGTCGTGATGTGCGACTTTGCAGGGTGCAAGGCTGTTTCAAATCTCATTAAATCATTGCAGCAGTACTTTCAGAAAGGTGTCAGCATCCCCCTTTTGCAGGAGAAGAAGCTGAGCCACTGAAAAGTTAAGTGCCTTCCACAGAGCTGTTCATTCCAGCAGTAGGTGAACCTGGGAGTCAACTTCTGCCAACATTTGTCCCCTTGACATTTTCTCTGTTCCATGCCTTGAGAATTATTTCCATGGTCATAGTTACTAAATCGTTCTCATAGTGATTTCCTCCAATGTTTGCATTTTTATGGGCTGCATGTGAGAGAAAAGTCTTTGCCTTCATAAAATTGTGAATTAAATGCACATCACTGGCAAGCGCAGAGGAATAGATGGAAGGAAATAGAAGTTAGCAGGTTTTTCTTTTTTGTATTTTTATTTTTTTGGCAGCTATCTATGAAACGAAAAAAGAGAATCCCTAAGTGGATGGACAGAGCACGGGGTGGCATAGATGTGAGGATGGAAGAGGGCAGCCCCATTCACCTGCTTGACCCTTCCAGAAACCTCTGCAGGGAAAGGACCACGTTCTACGTTTGTTCTGTGCAGAGCTCCACTTGAATGCCATTCCCTTGACGCACTTGAGCCTCTGCTTCCTGCTCTGTGGCTGCCTGGTGTGCTCTGAGAGCAGCTCATTGTCACCTCACCTGTCATACCTGACCGAAATCACTCATGTGTCCTTCCTTCCCAAGCCCCTTGTCTGTCCTGCTCACACTTGTGCTTCTGGGTGCCTGGCACATCGTAGGAGTGAATAAATGTTGGGTGAATAGACCAACAGGGAAGCATGAAACTCAGGTTTCAGAATAACTTTTCTGAAAGTTACTGGGGGTGCTGTTTGAATGAAAAATGAGCAGCACCAAGCCAAGGAGTTGCCTTTTCTCTGATAATCTCATGACTTCCTCAGCAGTGCACTGCCTGATCCACATTCAATGTAAGCTACTCAATTCCTTTCTCTTCTTTTCTTGCTGAAATTATTGTCCATGTAGGTCATTAGGGAAGCTGAAACCTTATAGTCATTCTCTCAAGGCTATGCCAATGTGCTAACATTTGTACCAGGTATAGGGAAAAAAGAGGTGCAGGGCTGCCCCTTGTTATCCACTGTTTGACAGGAAGTCCACTGTCTGACAGGGTGTCAGACAAGTAAACAGTGGGACTCAATGAGAGACACCCAAGGTGTCCTGGTGGCACAGAGGGGACACACATGGCTACTCAGGGACAGTGGTGCAAGTTGTATGTTGAAGGGGATTGTGCTATTAAGTTGCATCAGAATATCTTTTTTAACAAGGATAAAGTAACTAGTGGCCTTAGAATTAGACCTAACAAGTCTCGTTGCAGGTTGTTTTCATGCGGAACATAGTGAAAGAACTGTGTTTACTCTGTCAGTTCAGTGAAAACATACCAAAGACCTACTCGGTCCTCCTGACTTAGCAGATGGCTACGTGCAACTTTGTGGCAGCCAATGGCTGATGACACAGTGAACCATGGAGCTCGGACCTTCAGGAGGCAGGGATGGCACTATAGGAAAAAACAGGGATAGCGCATGCTCTAGACTGTGTCCCCCCAAAATGTAGAAAGCTAATCCCCAGTGTGATGGTATCAGGAGATGAGAGCTTTGGGAGGTGATTAGAGGCCATGAGGAGGGAAACTCATGAATGGAATTAGTGCCCTTATTAAAGAGGTCTGAGAGAGACCCCTCATCCCTTCCACCATGTGGGGACACAGTGAGAAGGTGCCATCTGAGAATCAGGAAGTGGAACTTCACCAGACGAAGAATCTTCCTCCATCTTGACCTTGGACTTCCAGTCTCCAGAACTGTGAGAAATATTAATAAATTTCTGCCATCGTTAAACCACCCAGTCTATGGTATTTTGTTCTATCAGCCTGAATGGACTAAGAGGGTGCAAGAGTTTGCGAGGGCAACTGGTTAAAGGGCAAGGAGGCCCTTTTTGTTTTTTAAAGATGTCAGCAAGGTAAGCATTTTTATAGGCGGTGCAGAAGGACCCGATGGAAGAGAGGATGTCCTGCCTCCAAATAGAGACTGTCTGCAGAGTAAGAGGAGAACGTCCTGGTGTGAGGGGAGTGTTGGCCTCCTGCAGGAGGAAGTGCACCTCTTCCTTGGACACAGGAAGAGAAGACATTGCTGAAGAAAACTCCAGAGGGACACAAGACGCCGGTGGAGAATGCTTTTATCGATGGTCTGGAACTTCTCAGCAAAATAGCTGAGGAAGACATCTGCACAGAAACCGAAAAATAATGAAGCAGCCATGGTGCCTGAGGGCGCTGCCAAAGTTATTGCACCACATTCGCAGGACAGCTGATCGGAGAGGCGTGCAGGGTGCCGCTGGGCGGAGGCTAGCTGAGGGTCTGCTCCCTTAAATTCGCCTTGCAGATACTGCCCTCCCAGGCTCCTAGACTTTCACAGTGGAGAAGATTAAAGAAATAACATTTTAATTTCCAGGAAAGTGAAGGATGCAAAAATAAAATCACCTGCTCTACCTAGCGTGTCATTTGCTTTTCCAGCTTACCTGAGCAGGTACAAGGATAACTGCTGAGCACATTTGATTCATTCATTCGCAGGCTTGATTTTAAGCATGATTAACAACTCATCCTTCTCAAATAAAACAAATCTCGAGAGAAAGGGATTTAAGTCCTTGACTAAATTCAGCTTTCGGAAGGCACCAGTGATTCTTTCAATGGTGATTGAAAAGGTTAAATGTATAGGTTTTTTTCTTGTGTATGAAAGACATGTTTGTATCGGCAGGAACAGCAGACGTTTGTGGAAGGGGAGCGGAGTCCCAAGCCAACACTCTGCTCAGGGCGCTAACATGAATTCCCAAGTTCTGCTCTGCCACGCCGAGTACAATGTGTTGATTACTAGCTTCTACGTGTCTATCAAATCAGACTTGTCTTGCTCTTTTCATTCCAAATCATTTTTCTCTTTCTTCAGGGAATCATCTTTAGTCTTTACCAAATTTCATTTCAGTCTGCTGGTCTATTTGATCTCTTTTACCATTTTTTACATTTCTTGCACCTTTAAACCTTTGATGAATAAATAGTAAGAAATATAATCCTTATAATTGTTATTAAGTATTATGTTGAATACTATAAAGAAGAGGCGACACATGTTTAGTATTACATCTTATAAAAATCTCGAGCTTCATTTCAAGAAAGACTAAGTAAAACATATTCTCATAAATATGTACAATTAGTTTGAAATTCTTCTACCCTGGTGCCTTGTCAGAATCAGTGTTTATACATGAGCAGACAAGATTTTTGTGTGCTCATCAGATGCTTGTATGTCCACGGGCAGGAATGGTCGCAGGAACACCAGTAACTGTGGACTGATTTGGCTAACTGACGTCTTTTCCTTAGGAACCGTGGAGTATGCAACACATCCCGGCGCTTTTCTCAGCCTTCTGTGGCCTCTTGGTTGCACTTTCTTACCATCTGAGCCGGGAGAGCAGTGACCCATCTGTGCTCATGTGAGTAGCCCATGCCTGTGCTCCTTCGTCACCATGCCATGGTCATGGCTCCCGCAGCCTTGCCCCCTCCCGGAGGCAGGGAGATGGCCATTCAGTGCTCATTGCAGTTTGATTCTTGTTACTAAACTAGCTGATCACCTGCTGGACAAGGGTGGCATAAATGCAGGACTGGCCAGAAACTAATGAAAATCAAGGGTGAACTTCCAGGGAACATTTCACCTTTGTGCTTGCTTGTGCTTTTGGAGTAAAACGCACAGTGACAGGAACAGCTGGCTGATAGCACCCAAGCCCTGCGTGACTTTCCCTTGGATGAGTTGTGTGAGAAGCGAAAGCCTCGCTGGTCCATTAGGTGGTATCATTGCCTTTATCCTAGGCAGTTACCCTGCGGAGACTAAACTGGCACCTCTGAAAAGAAAGGCTTTTGTTTTATTTTGTCACTTTTGTCATTCCCAATACAGCCAGTGGCCTCTGGATTTAATGTGAGATTTGCATCAAAGTTTTAAAATATATTTGATATAATCTTTAGTAACTTGAAAGTATGCATTCAGTCTTCTCTTTAAACACATGGTTTAAGTCTTTGGTAATATGTAGTACTCTGGGACTGGAAATCCTTCATGCCAAAGTGAATTTAGAACATTGACAACAGTGTCTCATGGAATTTGTCGAAACTTATCAAAGATTTTGACTTAAGATAAATGTAGCTATTTGGGGGCCAAGAGACACCATAATTTTAGGCTGTTAAGTCCAGCAAGATGAACAGCATGTAAAAAAAAATGGGGAAGAGAAAAGTTAAACGTAGCTTACACAATTTTTAGTGTCAGTCGTGTTACTGGAATATTGACTTCCGCAAATTTTTGTGAGGATGAAGCTGTCATGCATGGGCTGGCAGAGACAGAGGATCCCCTGCTCTGCTGATGGCAGGGGCCACCAATACCCCTGAGGTACTTGACTATTTTCATTAGGATGAAATTTGAAAAATCAAAATATTATCTTTGTGATCCCTTGAATATGCACCTCTTTTTATTATGAAGTTTTTAATGGAGAGAGCACTTGCTCTTGTCATTTGCGGATGCGAGGTCTAAGGTGAAGTGCTTACCTCAAACACTGTCCCAGGCACACCTTTTATAAAGTAAAACCTGTGTGTTTTTTCACTTTCAGGTCCTTTATTCAGTGCAAACTGTTTCCTGAATTTTTACATGAAAATTTGGAAGAGCCGGTCGCAGACCCTCTCCCCAAGAAGATGAAAGATTCGGTGGTGAGATCTTCGTGTTGTATAGCGTGGTGTAGGAGGGCCTTGCTGGTCAGCAGGGCTCAGGCTCTCAGTGGCTCTAGCCGGGTGGGCATGAGAACTAGGATGGGAAGAGGTGCCTTATCTTGGTCCATGCCTGGCGCACTGGGCCGTTGAGCTGCCTGCCAGGTGCAGCCCTTTGGAGCATCTTGAAGACAGACGCTGTGTGCACCTGCCATGGGCACTCAGTTGGTCCTCAGCTGGCTGCAGTTTGCCTGGATAGTTGCATGAACCACATTCCGTCAGTTCCACCCATTGCTGGCATCAAACAGCAGATGTGCTCTGCAGAAATAAAAGTTCGTCAAGTAGACATCCAGCCAACCTGGCTTTCTGATGTGGTCCGTGCATAGCTCTTCTCCACATCTCCCCTCAGCCTCATGCTGAGCTCAGAGCACTTTTCCAAACTTCACATCTGCACAGCCCTGGATAGGGGCCCTTAGGCTCTAGACCTGTGGCTGGGTTGGCAGAGAAGAGTTACCATACTGGCTGGAGCACATCAGGGGAAAAGGAAGGAGGAGAAGAAGGAAGGCACAGGAGAATCCCACGGCTGTAAAATAATGATGCTACTTCCTTGTTCATCAGAAGATGGCTCTGGGCAGTTTCAAAAATCCTTTAAGCAGATGCAATCTCTTTGGTATCCACTTCCAAACATTAATTAATACTTTGAAAAGCAGTGCGTGATTGTGTAAGCTCCCATACATTTGAATATTGACCTTGGAACAGTCTGAGGTCTTCCACTCAAGCTTTTCCTGTTTTTGTTGTTGTTTTTTGGTTTGGTTTTTTTTTTGTTTGTTTTGTTTTTTTGTTTTAGGAATGACAGATAAAAGGAAAAACAGTGAATGGTCTATGGATTGTGAGTTCCTCCAGTTAGGAACTATGTTTCATTTGTCTTGGTATCCACAGAGCCGATGCCTGGTGCATAGTAGGTGTTGCTATGTTCCATTGAATTTAGATGAGTTAAATTGCATTCTGCCATTTCAAAATAATATACAAGACTGATAGCCAATACGATAACATTTTTAAAAAATTCATACTCAGCTTTGTGTGTCTTTGAGTGTGGCCACAGTTCAAGCTATCGTATTGAGGTTTTTATGTCACCCCACAGGAATTAAAGGACAAATCACCTGATACAAGTAAGGGTGTGGTTCATTAAACAGAGATACATTTAAAAGCAAATTATGACTGGAAGCAGCTGGGGCCGATGAGATAGAAGCTACAAAAGAGGAGAGAGATTTGACGTTCAAACATAGCATCGACAACCTGACCTCTAATATTTATACTGGGAGCCTTCACAGGGAATATCAAACTGACATTCCTGGGACAGTTTCTATAAAAGCCACAGTGTGGCCCGAGGTCTACCCAAATGTCTTCCTGTGGATATCTGAGAAAACTGTGCCCCCAAACCTTCCTTGATTTCATGACTAACAAAGATGCTTCTCCACTTTCTGATTTATTGTAGTTAAAAATAATGTAGGAATTACTAAGAAAGAATTATATAAGAAATGTACCTAGTAGATGCTGGTAGTATTTCATTAGTATAATTGGATGTGATGGGTTAGGTGTTGCCTCACTTGGTTTTCATAGCCTTTGAAATGCTTTGTACAATGTAGAACACATAACTTGTTAGGTGATTTAATAAGATGTTTGTGTTCATTTCTTTGAAAAGTCTCTGGTCTAATTATAATATTTTAATGGGAATATCAGATTCAGCTTTTACAGTTTGATGTATGATACCTTTCATGCCATAGTGCATGCATAAAATTCTCCTCCTTATTGTCTGATTTTGTTTCTTTGTATCTCTCTCTACCTTTCTTATTTTCTCTATCTCTCTGCCTCTTCTTACATTTTAGTTTGCATGACGAGCCTCGTAAGGAGCCTCATTAGATCGCAGTTTTCTAGCCCTCCCCCCTTCATTTTGATTTATTAATATTTGGCTTGTGAAGGGGTCTGAGAATTCTGCATTTTAACAAGAGTGTCCACTCAGGTGATTCTGTTTAGATAATCCACAGATTATACTTCAAGAAACATTGATCTAGAAACAGAGATATAACCACTGGGCTTATACATTTGCATAGGAGCAAGATAAGTTGTGCACATAAAGTTTATTAGCAAAATTCAAAAGTTTATAAAGATATAAACGTTCCACTAGTGGTTTGCCTGTTAGTCTCTCTCCATGTTCCTTAGTAGCACAGACTTTCAGGTTTTTATCCCTCACACATTTTCATCATTCTCAACACACTTTATAATGTTTAGATTTGTTACTTTCACTGTATCTATTTTCCTCAGTTCCTAGAGACCAAACAACAACAGCAAAACCTATTTCATCTTTTTGTGTAAAATTTAAATAATTTTTTCTAAACCATTGGTTGCAACATACAGATTTTTCTTGTTGGGTGCTGGTGGGTGCAGAATGTTGGAACAGGGCTTCTTCAGCTCCTTTTTAGGGTCAGAGCATGAAGTGCTACATAAAGTGCTGCAGTGAACTTAGAATGTTCAATATATTAGCAGCTAATATGTCTCTTTGTTAAACATGCATGGACTTACCATTAAAAAGGAGAGCAAAACATTAACATTATTAAATATTGTTTTAGAAGTTCTGGCCAGTGTAAGGCCTCAAAAAGAAAAAAAACATAGATTATGCTATCATATATGTACAGAAGGCACAGAGAAGTTTATTAAAATCAACTATGATTAATAAGAGGATTCATAGATACCACTAGAGATTAGAAAATTTAGAAAAGCAAGAGCATTCTAACATATCAGAAATAACATTAGAAAATATAATGAAAATATGATTCCAAATCACGATAGGAACAAAATTTATGAATTGATAATGAAAATGATTTTAACAAGTAGTGTCACAAATAAAGTCAGCTATAGCAGTCTATTAAAGTGTAAATGAAGTTCTGTTCTGAATAAGTAGTGATAAACAGACATAACCTGATTTTGGATGGGAAAGTTGAGATTTATAAAATGCCAATTGTTTCTAACAATTTATAGATTTAATATAGTTCAAAACAGTTCCAAAGGAATTATATTCAATGTTGGGGAGTGATTTTAAGGTTCATTTAGAAGACTAGCACTTAGTAGTAGTCTAAAAAAACCTGAAAAAAAAAAAAAAGAACAAGACAAAGAAACTTAGTGCTTTGAGATTTAAGAGTAAAGACTGAGTAATCGGAAAGAAATACAAAATCATCCAAGATTAAAGAATGAGATTAGTGAATCAGAAAGACACAGGAAACAAATTATTTATATGAATGTATTATGTGAAAATTAAATGTCACAATCAGGAATTGATTTTCAGTGTATAGTGTTGAGATAATTGTTCAGCAGTAGGAGAGAAACAAGTATTTTATGTGCTCATCCCTCACCAGACACCAGTGTAAATTAGAGCGGGATTAAAGAGTTTCACAGAGAGGGAGGGAGGAGAAATCAAATGGGACTTTTGCATTCGTGGTATTATGGCAGGCTAAATTATTGCAAGCGAATTCTCTGCCGATTAAAACTAAAAATTGTGAATAAAATACACAAAAAATCCTCCTTAAATGTAACAAAAAACTGACAAAATAATAAGGAATTATCAGGTAAAAATTTGAGTGAACAGGGGAACCTGGAGAAAGCAGGCAGGAATCTTCCTTTGCCCCAGGGGATCTGCCCAACCTGGGGTCAGTGGGCCTTGGCGTTCAGCCCTCAGACTGTGGAGAACAGAAATTAAAGCCCGGGCCTGCCCGGGTAGGGGTGTCCCATGCAATGCATCGATCATTAGACTGGGACAATAAAGGCCACACTCTCAGAGTGAGGATGAACCACAAGAAGTCAGCGCCATCGTCCTCAGTGTCAGGGAGACGCAAGGAGACTCACCTCAGTGTTAAGAGAACAAGAAAAGAATCCTGGAGAAGGTGTAACTTTCCATGTATTTGCACACAAATTCAAACAACTGCGTAGATACAAACCCCTAGGCCTACAGCGTCAAGTGGTCCCTAGCTGGAAACGGCTTGTTGCAGTAACAAACGTGAGTCCTCTCTAGAGGAGTCTCTTGTCCTGGGTCTCCACGTGTTCCCAAAACCAATTTTTTAAGGAGAGGAAAATGAGCAGCTTACAATAAAAATTTTTTAAACTACACAAGGAAATAAGGAACCAGCAGAAACAAATCTGCAGATACTTCAGATATTAGAGGTATCAGACACAGATTTTTAAAACAACTATACTTACTATGTTTAAAGAAGTAAAAGGCATGCTTTTAAATGTACAGACAATAGAAAATATTCAAAATGATGCAGCAGGTTTGAAAGAGAGCCAAGTAGAATTCTCTAAACAAACAAATGAAGCAATTGAAGTATACGCGCACGCGCGCGCGCGTGCACGCGCGCACACACACACACACACACACACACACACACACAGGCTAGGCACCTCCAAAGAAAGAATTGGTGAACTGAAAGATAGAGAAGAAAGTACTCAGAATGCAATGCCGATTGAGGAGAGATGAAGAACTATGAAGGAGAGATGACTTAAAGGATAGGGTGAGAAGATTTCAAATAAATCTAATCAGATTCCTAGAAAAAGAAAGAGAGACGGGGACATAATCAATATCTGATGAAATAACATCTGAGAATTTACCAGAATTGATAAAAGACACTGATCTTGAGATTTACGAATTTCAGTGACTCTCACAAGCAGAGTAAATTAAAGAACAAAGAATTCACACCAGATGAACTATAGCGAAACCGCACATGCCAAGGACACAGACCACCTTAAAGCAGGTACATAAAATGAACAGATTACATTCAGATGAATGACAGACCTAAAGCTCCTTTATCAGGAGCAATCATGGAAGCCCGAAGACAGTTGTTTGATACTTACCGTTTTGTAAAAAAAGTGAATGCCAAGCTAGAATTTTATACTCAGTGAAAATATCTTTAAAGGATGAGGGAAAAATAAAAATATTTTAGATAAAAGCTGAGAGACCCTCAATAATTGTAATTCTGAAGGATATGTATCAATAGAAAGTGATCTCAGATGGACGTCTGATTTGCAAGAATGAACAAAGAGAAAAGAAAGTGACAGATGTATTGGTAAATCTAAACAGATGTTAACTGCATAAAACCACAACAAGAGTGTATGGTTGGCCTAATAAATGAACGGACAAATTGAGATACATGACTACAATAACATACAAGTTTGGACAGGAGGAGAAATGGACTCCGAGTCTTCAATGATCTTAGTAATGTCCAGTAGAAGAATAAAGATACAGGTTGAGTGTCTCTAATACAACATCTGAAACATTTTGAGTGCCAACATGATGCTCGAAAGAAGGGAGCATTTTGGATTTCAGATTTTCAGATTAGGGATGCTCAGCCTGTACTGATTAACTTCAGATGTGGAAAGTTAAGTATGCATGTTGGAATGTTTAGTGCAACTACTAAAGGAATAGAAACAGCAGGTAGCTTCCAACCCCGTACAGAGGAAAATATGGAATGATAAAAAAATGGAAGTTATTCATAAGGACGAAATTAATTTGGACTCCTATGTCACATTCTACTTAAACATCAATTCCAAGTGAATTATGAACTGAACTTGAAAAAACAAAGCCTAAAAGCACTTAAAAGTGTATTAGAGAAAACTATCTTATAATATCAGGGTAGGAAAGAATTTTTTAAAGCAACACAAAAGAATTCAATTGCATTAAAATTATGACCTTTAATTTATCATTTTAAATTATACAGAAAAACAACTTAAAAAAACAAGCCACAGAATGGGAAATAATTTTTAAAACATATATAGCTGATAAGGCTCTAGTGTCTAGATGCTATAAAATTCCTGTAAATTAATAGAAAACCAGGTATCCACTGAAAATTGGCAGAAGACTTGTACATATATATACTTCACAAGTGAGGAAATATAAATAGCCAGAAAACATGAATATGTAGGCAACCTCATTAATAATCAGAAAACTCCACATTAAAACCATACCGACTTACCATTTCAAAGCTACCAGACTGATGAAACGTGGAAATTCTCACAATACTAAGTGCTGACAAAAGTGTAGAGCAAGGGAAATCTCATGTACTGCTGGTGGGAGTGTAAATTACTGTATCCATTTTGTAATACTGCTTGGTATTATGAAGTTGAAGATTTGAACATGCTGCAGCCAGCAGTGCTACTTCTGCATATTTACTCTGAAACCACTGGAAACTCCAACGGTAGAATGAGTAGATACGGCAAACGAAGAGAACTGATTACAGTTATATGCAGTGGCCTGGGTAACTCTTAACCACATGATGTTAGCAAAGGAAGCATGACACCCACAAAGAATGCATACAGTATGGTGCCGTCTGTTGGGTAAAAATAGGCAAAACTGAACAGCTTACAATTGCTCGCTTAAGGAATGAAATCATTTTTTAAAAAACAGCAAGAAAGTGATTTTCACCAGAGTCAGGATAATTGATAGGAATCTCCAAGGGGGGCAAGGTGTGTTTTTTAACAGGGAGCCACCTATAAAGGGCTTCTAGGGTGCTGGAAATGTTAGGTATCTTGAACCAATTGGTAGTTACAGAGGCATTCACTTTATAATTATTACATATTTATACACTTTCCTGCATATCTGTCTCACATTTTTTAAAATCGTAAAAGAAATTTTTTAAAAGTATAAAAGAAATTTTTAAAAAAGGATATGAAATAAAATCAAACATTTATCCAAAATCCAGAGGGAATGATTTTCCATACTTGAAATTCATGAAATAAATAACATCACACGCACACACACACCCCCCCCAAGTTAGATGTAAGTACATAAAAATTTTAAATTTCTATACATAAAAAGTCAATAAAATTGAAATAATTTGGTAAAATATGTGTTTCAAATTTGATGAAAGTTAAATATCTTATTCCAATAACCCTTAAAATTTGATCTTTAAAACTCTATAAGCAAATTTTATATATATATATCATTTATATATGATTATATACATATATATGTATATATCAGAGCCCCAAACTGAAGCCATTGGAAGTTATATATATACATATTTCCTTTAGGAACAAATTATTTTGTAAGTAAATGTATGAAATACACACTTTTTGTGAAGAAAGACATGCAAATTAAAATAAGATGGCATTTTTTATGCCCACTCCAATAGCACAGGAAAAATTAATGATAGTGCCAATTGGGACAAGATGGGGTCTCTTAGACATCATTTGTATTTGTGTAAATTATTATAGTCATCTGGAAAAGCATAATTTATCAAGGGTTGTAAAACGTTCATAACCAATGATAAGAGTAAATCTATTTGTTAGAGTTTTTCTAGGGAATTAATTCAAAATATGAAAAAAGTTTTAGGTGCATAAAGATAATGATTTCAGCATAATTCATCACAATAAATAATGGAAGGCAACCTAATACGAGCAGTCAAGGGATATTTGTGCTAACTATGGCTCATTAAATTTCGTTCACTAAATTATGCTTCAAGTGGCCACTGTGGCACTGTGTGTGTGCGTGTATGTTTGTGTGTATATGTGTATGTGTATAGCATTACAAGATGGAAAATTATTTAGCCACTAAGTGATGTTAGTAAGCCTATCCAATTTTTGTGTTTATACCTGTACATATAAAATATTACAAAAGAAAGTCTTGTTGAAAAGGTAGAAAATTATTAACATATGCACACTAATATTAGACACTTATAAAATATACATAGAAATATTCATATACATAATGATTATAGCTAGAGCCGTGGTTCAACATTCACAGGCAAAAATACTGGCTCAGAAAAGACAAAAATGCTAATACTGTTAGTGTTAGGCTGTAGTGATTTTCCCCTTTCTTCTCTATGTTCTGGACTGCTACAGTGTTATTAATTAATAATAAAAAATTGCAGAGACCGTGTAAATTTGAATTTTGCTTCAATCTTTTAGTATATTTCTTTTTGCACTAAATTTTATAAGATCTAACATTGTACAATTCACTTTTAAGACTTGGGGTACTTATTAAAAGAAAACAGATTCTAAAACTCTTGTTTAAATAATGGAAGTAATCTAATAGAGTGACAGAATTTTTCAACCTTCAGGTGTGTGAAGGAAGAGGGCGACACTAATAATTCTCCTCTTGTATAATAAAACTAAAAAAAAAAATACACCTGAAAAAATTCACACATATTTATATCTTATAGGAAGTAGAGATGTATAATACACATTTAAATGGGCAAAAAGTTATTTAGCAAGAAAACCAATCAAAACTACAAACTTTTTAGAGTGTTAAGGGCTGCTTCCACAGGAAAGAGCAGTGATTTCTGAGGTATAGGTGTCTTACAAATTCCTTTTAAAAATATTCTTTTTACATTTAAAAATAAATTTTATTGTGTATATGTAAGGTATATAACATGATGTTATAGGGTACATATAGATAGTAAAATGGTTACTGTAGTGAAGCAATTACCATATCAATCATCTCATGTGGTTACCACTTTTAGTGTTTGTTTTTGTGACCAGGGCAGGTAAAATCTACTCATTTCGCAGGAATCCCAAATGCAGTATGGTTCTGTTAACTGTAGTCATCATGTTGTACATTAGCTCTCCGGAGTTGTTCGTTCTACGTATCTGCTAATCTCAAACCTACATCTTCCCATTTCCACCCTCCCCAACACCCATGGTAACTACCGTTTTATTCTCTATCTTTATATATTTGACTTTTTTTTTTTAAGATTCCAGATACAAGCGAGATCATGCAGTATTTGTCTTGCTATACTTAGCTTATTTTACTCAGCATAACATCTTTCAGTTTCATCCATGTTGTTGTGTGTAGCAAGATTTCCTTTTATGTGGCTGGATAGTATTCCATTGTGTTATACCACTTTTTCTTTATGCGCCCATTGACAGACACTTAGGTTCTTCCCGTATCTTGGCAATTGTGAGTAGTGCTGTGATACACGTGGGACTGCAGATATCTTTGCACGATGGCGATTTCGTTTCCTTTGGCTGTATGTATAGAAGCCAGCTCAAGCATTTATCATTTCCTTGAGTTGAGTACATTACAGATTTTCTCTCTTCCGGCTATTTTGAAATATACAATAAATTATTCTTAACTATAGTCACCCTACTGTGCTATAGAACACCAGAACTTATTCTTCCTATCTAACTGTAATTTTGTAGTTGTTAACCAATCTCTCCCCATTACTCCTCTCTCCCTCCCCTCCCCAGCCTCTGGTAACCACTGTTCTACTCTGTACTTTATGAAATCAGGTTTTTCATGTTCCACAAATGAGTGAGATCATGTAGCATTTGTCTTTCTGTGCCTGGATTATGCCACTTAACATAATGTCCTTCAGGTTTAATCCATGTTGTGGCAAATGACGGGATTTCATTTTTTATAGCTGAATAGTATTCCATTGTGTATAAACCACATTTTTTTTAACCATTCATCTGTTGATGGACACTTAGGTTGATTCCTAATCTTGGCTATTGTGAACAGAGCTGCAGTAAACATGGGAGTGTACATATCTCTTTAACATGCTGATTTCATTTCCTTTGGATATATGCCCCGTAGTGGGACTGCAGGATCATGTGGCAGATCTATTTTTAATTTTTTGAGGAAACTCCATACTCTTTTCCATAATGGTGGTACCAATAAACATTCCCACCAACAATGTATAAGGCTTTCCTTTACTCTACAACTATACCAACATTTGTTATTTTTTGTCTTTTTTATAATAGCTATTCTAATTGGGATGAGGTTATGTCTCATTGTGGTTTCGATTTTCATTTCCCTGATGATTAGTTATATCGAATATTTTTTTTATGTACCTGTTGGCCATTTGTATGTCTTCTTGTGAGAAATGTCTATTCAAGTCCTTTCTCCTTTTTTCCATTGGATTATGACAGTTTCCTAAAAAGTTAAACCTAAACCTACCACATAACCCAACCATTTTAGTCGTAGGTATTTATACAAGAGCAAAGAAAATACATGCCCAGGGACATGTCTGTGAATATTTTAGCAGCTTTATTTGTAATAGCCTCAAACTGGGAACAAACTCAAATATCTGTCCATATGCAGATAGATAAACGTGTTGTGCTACATCCATGTTAAGGAATACTGCTCAGCACGGAGAAGGAATGACTATTGACACCGACAATAACATGGATGAATCTCAGAATAATTACACTGAATGAAAGAAGCCAGGCAAAAAGAATATACATTATATGATTCCATTGATAGAACATTCTAGAAAATGGAAACATACTATACAGTTGGAGCAGATCAGTGGTTCCAGGGGGCCAGAGTGAGGAAAGGCATAGATTAGGCAAGACCAGAAAAGAAAACTTTTGGGCATGATGGATCTACTAATTATCTTAATTATGGTAATAGTTTTATGGGGAGATACATATATATGTCAAAAATCATCAAGTTTTACACTTTAAATATATGTGGCTTTTTTGTCAATTATACCTCAATAAAGCTATTTAAAAATTATAATATAGAAAAGATGGTGGAAAGAACATTTTGATAAATTAAAAAGGACTATTTAATGGTTTGTATTTACAAGGGATACTCATGACACAAAAATCAGAGTGGAATTTCCATATATCATCCAATTGTGAAAAAAATTAACAATGATTCAAGCTCATTCTCACTCCTGTTTAAGAAAAGTAGAAATGCAAACTCGCTCCTCCCCACCCCAGCAGTTATGCTGGTGGCCCCTACTTTCCCCTAGACAAGCACAGTCAGTCAATTAAAGATGACACTTAATTTTAAATTAGAATATTTGGGAAAATATTTATCTTTCTTTTGGATAAACATTCATTAATTTTTAAATGACATAAAACCATGCCAATGAAAAATAGGAAAGAAAAATTAACAGCTCTCCGTAGCCTAAATATGCAGTGAATTACAGAATGTTCCTTTGGGAGGGCCTGGCCTTTTTTGTGTTTGGAATGAAAGATGATGCTTGAATTTTGGCAAATTTTTGGTGAATATCTATGAAGCACAAAAATTTTATAAATTCATAATTAAATTCCCATGACTTTTCTCTGCTCAAAAAATTAGATTACCATTACCAGGAATAAATCTAGGATCCCACCTTTATCACTACTTCTTTCTATCAGCAAGCAGCAGCATGACTTACAAGAAACTCTACATTTTAATTTAAAAAATAAGAAAAGAAAAAATAAGGGAGCTGGGGAAAATGGAGGTATATATTTTGTATAATTTTCTGGCAGATAACATTCAAAACAATGATTTAAGAGGCATAATTCTTTTTCAGTGTGAGAAAGGGAGAGATACATTTATTGATGGTTTCAGAGTTTTCAAGTAACATTGTGATACCTAAAAATGATCAATAATTGCACACTGTAACAAACCCACCTCTACAGAAAGAAAAGGACTGATGGTCCCTTATGTGCCTGTTAGATCTATCAACCAGCAATGCTGTTCTGCATTAGAGATAACAGGTCATTCTCCACATATCTGCATGAATAGCCTTCTTGCATCTAACTTCGCTTTGTTTTCCTTAGCCCCTGCTCATACCACAATTTTGTGTGGCAGGTATACACACACACACACACACACACACACACACACACAAATATATTTATGTAATTTGAAAATTGCATTTACTTGATCTGACTGGTGAATTAAAATGTAAAATCTGGTCTGGTCCAAAGCAGTAAGAACAGTGTAAGAGGCTTCTGCTTGGTCTACTCAGGCTTGCTGGCATGATAAAATCCAAGCCACCTACAGCCAAGTACAGACGATTACCACTTTGTCCTCCTTTATCAGACCTTAGTGAGTTAAGGTTGGGAGCTCTCTGGGCATCTTGTGTCCAATCTGTGCCTCTCACACATGTAGAAAACCTTTCTTCTTCCCATGATTAGCACACGTATGCTCACCTTGCAGTGTGCCTTAGTCTCCCCGAAATCCCCCAAACAGGAGCTGGTGAACAGTCATCCAGGGTGTGCCACTGGGGATGTGTCAGGTGAGCGATGGGCTGAGAGGGTAGTTTGTGCAGGGTCAGGGTCTTGGTTTACCTGGTTACACAGAGTTGCTGAGAGAAACAAACAAGAGTAGACTTCACCGTCGGTTCTCTCTCTCCAGAAGGATGTGTTGAAATCGGATCTCATCGTGTGTGCGGTCGCTGCCGTCCTCTCGTTTGCAGTCAGTGCCAGCACCGTGTTCCTGTCATTACGAGTATGTATCCCTTCAACTTTGCGCTCTTCCTGCCTCCTCATGCTCCTTAACAACAAAGCTGTCGTGATGCCACAGAGTATAGACAAGATAGTGGGGTCAGAGGAAGAAAGCACAATGCCTGTTGAGAGGGTTAAGGCCTATATCCATGTGCCGTGAACAGTTGTGTCCGAGACGTGATGTGGTCCATATCACAGATTTGGTTTGATGGCTCTACCCTGACCCTTCCTCTGTGTGGGGAGTTGTTTTGTTTGCAAGAGCAATAGCACATCCTGTGGAATCTGCTGTGAGGACAGTTGGTAGTGAGAAGACACCAGTGGTGCACGAGCCTGAGTAGAGAAGAGAGGCGTTACCGTATCGGGGTGCGATGGAGATCATGGAGCCAAAAGGATTATTGAAACACAAGGTTCAGTTAGAAGAACAAAGGTGGAGAACTCCAGAAGGGGTTTCTGGCTTAAAGTTTTTATAGACAGTTGCTGTCTCTATTAAAAAAATATTGTACATTTACAAACTCCCCTTTTCATGAGGAAATATATTAGCTACATTTATAATTCTCCACCTCTCTTTAAAAGAAAACTATAAAAATGCATCCCGAGGGGCAGAATTCGCTTGGCCTCTGGACTTCCACAGACCACGTCTCTGTCCTCATCTTAGAGGTTCCCAGCACACGAACCAGTTTCGTGGTATGCAGAAGAAATTTTTAAAGGACTGCAACAAGAATGAGTCTGCGATCTGCCCTCTAAGAGGAGAACAGAGAAGGCCGGTGGTGTTATGTATTATTCATAGACACCCCTCTTCCCCGTATCCTCCGGGCTAAATAACGAGTCTGCCCGTTTGTGTTACAGCCATTCCTCAGCATCGTGCTCTTTGCCCTGGCTGGCTCCGTGGGGTTCGTAACACATTACCTGCTCCCCCAGCTCCGCAAGCATCATCCCTGGATGTGGATTTCACACCCCGTTCTCAAGAGCAAAGAGTATCATCAACGGGAACTGAGAGGTTAGTGAGCTATCCCTCATTAAAAACAAAAGCAAGAAAGCACGGGCAGGTATGTTTACACCGGAGAGTGTGCACAGCAGTGTGAATGTACTCGATGCCACAGAACTGTACCCTGAAACATGGTAAATGGTACATTATGTATATTTTACCGCAATGGAAAAAAGAGTATGTACCCTGGAGTATACACCTGTGGTCCCAGATATTCTAG
The DNA here is from genome assembly GCA_963575035.1 of Avahi laniger. NCBI lineage: Eukaryota > Metazoa > Chordata > Mammalia > Primates > Indriidae > Avahi > Avahi laniger. The sequence goes on along the minus strand of CAUYSK010064755.1, from coordinate 19,173 downwards.
CCAACCAGAATAAAAAAATTAAAGTAGGGCGAATTAGAAGTATGTTTTCTAAAAATGTTAATTGGCTGTTGGTATTGCAGAAAAATTAGCTTATGTCATTCAAACTTGAAGATTATGGGGTTTCAGCTTAAGTTGACTAGACCTAAGAGGAGCATCAGGTGACCGTGTAGTCATTCTTCATAAAGTGCTGGGGATGGAGCAGAGACTGACAATTCACCTTCAGGACCCTGACCCCTCGCATTTCCTTTAATTTGCTTTGTTCACTCAGACCTACACCTGTATCTGTACTTGATTGACTTACCAGTTCCCGTGGTTGTCTCTCGCCATGACCGTGGAATAGCCTGGGAATCGTGACAATTCCGGAGCTTTCGATAAGAAATAGCTTTCTTCTCGATAAGAAGTCTCATAGGAATTTTTCTGCTAGGTCTTCCCTTGCTCTGCAGTTCTGTGCTCTGTGCTTGAATAGATGCGAGAAGGGCTGATTTATCCCCGTTTTCAGACCCATCCGAAGTTGTGGTCACAGATCGTAACTATGCTGTGTCATGTGCTGATTCTGCACAGAACTGTTTAGCTCATTGAACCTGCTCGGTCGTCCAGTGAGTTATCTAGTCCTCTCTACGTCCAGGCACAAAGGTATGTGAGGGGCACCAAGGTTTGCAGACTCAAACGTGCTGGACTCAGCCAGATTCAGGAAAAGGGGGAAAATAATTAAGAGAACGAAGATGCAAAAGTCGCTGAAGATGCTGTCTGGAATAGAGAGTGTTTCTTCTGGGCGAGTCTGAGGGGCTGACTTAATTCAAAACAGCCGAAGTAGGAAAACCGTGGCTTCTTTAGTGGGGAAATGTGGCCTCGTGGGCCTGCTGCCAGCACAGGGTTTAGAAGGGCAGGAAGGTAACTCAGACGCCCTTCCCATGGAGACTTACTCTTCTCCTCTACAACATGAGGGGCTCACTTAAGGATCAAGGTGCATAATGTACTTTTTTAATGTTCTGTATAATTTTAAGTGCTACTTAAATGCAAATTATTTTTAGTGCTATAAAAACTGAAAGAAGATACACCCAGAATAGTTCCATTTCTGATGGTTTGTGTTTTACAGTCCACTTGTAGAGAAAGATCCCACCCCTAACAGGTGCCTGCTTGCGGAGTCATAGAAGACCCTGATGAAAGAGTACAGTTGCTACTTCTGCAGTGTGAAGGTCACATTTCCCTGTCCTTTTGAAATCTTTGGAAAGACTAAGTTTTGGTGGAATTAGCGGAGTGCTTTGAGGTTTATTATGTTGACGTTATTGATAAATTAGTTGATGGAGATTTGAGGTAAGTACTTTAACTTGGGGATCTGCTTATCTATCTCATCTATATCTATATCTGTACTTGTGTCTACCTAGAATTAGTTGTAGACCTACACCTTTACCTGGACTTAGACCTAGACCTTGACCTTTGCCTGCACCTATACTGATACCTATCTCCATACTTTTACCTTTACCTAAACCTTTATCTCTACCTATTCCTTTACCTATGCCTACGTCTATACCTTTACAAGTACCTATAGCTGTACCAATACCTATATCTATATCTTTACCTTTATTTATAGCTATGCCTTTATCTTTACCTATACCCGCATCTTCATACCTATAGCAATATCCATCGCTATAGCTTTGCCTTTGCCTGTACGTATACCTATACCTATACCTTTGCCTGCACCCATACCTGTACCTGTACCTACACCTGTACCTGTGCCCATGCCTACACCTATATTTATACCTACATATTTAAGTACCTTGTGGTAGGGAAAGAGAACTTGTCATATCGAAGGAGAGGAAAATGACACAGGTTGGGCTCCCCTCATTGTGGCACTGTAGAGTGTGGAATTCAACAATGAAAGGTAAGAGTGGGCAATTAACAACTTGGGATTGTGTGTGTGTGTGTGTGTGTGTGTGTGTAATTATTTCCCCTCCAGATCTAATAGAACCCTATTTAAACTAGAATCATTTACCTATTTTAACTCTGCATGGCCTTTTTAATACAATATTCAAGAACAGGTAAAGCGAGCGTGTTTGTGTGTCTGGCTTCCCCTCCGGTGGAGCAGCGCTGGGCCTCTGTGTGTGCCGTTGATGCAGGCTGAGAGATGTCGCGCCTGCTCACACAGGCCTAGCAGAGGCTGTGTGCATGTTCCTCGCTAGCCTACACAAGCTGTTCATAAACAGCTGAAAGCTAGCCTAGAGCCACAGGTTTGACAAATTAGGCACTTAACAATAAACAGATTTCATTTCAAAATTATGTGTTGGAAGGAAAGTCCAAAGACACAAAATTTAAAATATAGTTGTGTGAAGTGATTTCAGCTGAGTTACCCATTCTGGTACCATCACTGTCCTGAGTTTCCTCGCCTCTTCTTTCTGGCCTTCTGTCTTTTAGGGATTTGACTCTTCATTTCTTCCACCAGCAACAAAACATGTGTAGAAAACTCAGACCAGTCACACAACGTTCCACATGAAAAATGTGCTCAAGTCTTTTTCTTATAGGAGCACAGAATGTTGTCATTAGGAAACAAGGTGGGTGGGGCAGAGCAGGATTAACAAGTGTGTGGCACGTCACTGCTGGGACTCAATGGTTCCAGAGCAGACATCACTAGCTGAGAAGAGTCCTAGAACTGGGTCCATAGCAGACATTCCTAATCAATTGGAACTGACTCATGAGATGAGGCATATGTGCTGTCCCTGTCTTGGACATTATATCATCCTATCTTAACTGTTTTACACAGGCGGAAACTGAAGCCTAGCAAAGTCCAGGGATATAACTTGGGTCCTACTGATTTTATGGCTAGTGAGTGAGTAGAGCCTGAGTCATCTCACTTATATCCAGCCTAGTGTTCTTTCTGTTACTTGTGCTAATCTCAGTCCAGGTGGGCAGATGATGTACAGTCCGAATGTGGCTCCCAGGCTGTTTCTGCAATTGTTGTTATTCAGAAGAGCCGCATAACTACAGCTACAGTAGGTCTTGTAAAGTCTAACCTGCCATGTTCTCGTGCTAACACTACAAGGCTTTCATCCCTGGTTTGAAACAGACTCACAACAGTAAATTCTGGACATTCTTGGGGTTTCTCAAACACACCACACTCTCTCCTTCTGCTCTCCTTGCTGTTACCTTGACTCGGGATGCTGTTCCTCCAGCTTCACCAGATGAACACCAAGCTACTCACCCTTCAAGTCTCTGTTTAAAAATCAGTTCCTCCAGGAGTCTTTCTCTGACTACCTAAACCTGATTAGCTTCCCCGCTGCTCCCTGAGCCTCTCTTCCATGACATTCAGCACCTGCAACTACTAGTGTCTAAGGTAGACTGTGAGCTCCATGTCCACTGTGCACGCTGGTCCTCCAGTGCTCACCATGGTGCCTGACGTAGAGGGAGGCTCACAAGGCATGCTTGCTAAACTGCATGTAATATAAATGTTAGCACTTTATCATCACGTCATGTTCACTGGAACAAACTTTAAACTTGGTGTACGTACTTTCTTTTCTGCATACTTTGAACATGTATTTCTACTTGGTAGAATGTAGAGATACCAAATTGATTTTGATATAAAATTCAACCTATGAGAAATGGAAATAGGTATTACACTGAAGTTAAAGACTGCAAACTTTTTAGTCAATTCAGTTCTTTACCACTGAGACTAATTTATTTAAAGCAAACTTTATTCCATCCTAACCCCAACATGCTATTTCACCAATATTTGAGCTAGAAGGATAGAATCTATCATTTGTGAAAGTCAAATGAATCATGGTGGTCATGTGGGCATAACTGAGTTTTATCAATGGATGTGTGTGAAGCTGGTCTTTTTATAAAAATAATTTGCCATATTTTCTACCAATCTAAGTTAATAATGCTGAACTTGACAGAGTAGACAGCACTACAGACAACACAAAATTAGTCTAGTATGAAATTTTCAAGACTGAACGTTAAAGGAAAACTGTAATTTTAGAAAATAAAAGAAATCTATTTTCCTAAATTAGAATGATGATTCCAGACAAATGACTTTGTCAATTGACCCCTCTTGTAAAACAGTAAAAAATTGGATCTGTTTGGAAAAGTCGTTTTATCTAAAAACTTTATAGTGGAATTATGCTATTTAGGAATACAAATGAAGAGGTTGAGTCACATTTTCACATGGTCCTCCAAGCTAAACTTTCCATAATATTCTAATTCTTGGCTTTTAAGAATTTAAGAAAAATTGAAGTGATCTGATTTGATGACTTCATTCTTATCATAAAAACAAATTTTAATGGAGTTAAAAGAGATTGAGACAAAGTATAAGTACATTATTGGAATTCACTTGTATACTTGTTTGTTCACTCAGGAAATGTTTATGAATGTACTATTCATTCTTTCAAAAAGTAATCATTGCGTTCCTACATGATGACAAGTCTGTGAGCCAGCAACACAGGAATGACTAAGATGTGCTTTCTGTCATCAGAGAGCTTCTCATGTGGTAAATAAACCTGTGGCTGTGACACAATGGAAGAGTCATGATTGCTACCCACACAGTAATGTGGGGCATGGCGCTGTGTTCATCCCTGCAGGAAATACAAAGAAGTGGAAGGATAGACCCTGAGTGAGAAGCTTACAACTAATTTCATGTTTCATTGATTAAGCATTTCCAATTGGTTGGATATGCATATAAAATAGAAAATATATGGAACTACATAATTAAATGTTGAATTGATATCTACTGCATGATAGGTATTCAGTAAATATTGATTGTCTGTGTATAGTACTGAAAAGCTTGCTGGTTACTGAAAACTTAAACTATAATTTTTGGATACATTAGAATAAATGAATAAAGGATTATATAAACTATAAAACCCATCAATTGAAAATCTCGTTTAAATTATAATTTGAAAAAGTTCACTAGTATAAAACTAATTCTGCAATGAGTTCCAAATTTGTAATTCTCAAATGAAATGTACTTTTCATTTTAGCAAATCTCTTCTATTGACTTACAGATAGACTGGTTTCTGCATGTGATAGATGTATTCTGAAAGATACTGCTTTCTCTAATGTATTTTTCACTTATATCAAAGTAAACTTTGGTGTTAAAAATCAAATAGAACACGTTGTGATGAGAAGCAGCAGCCTGTCAACTCTGCTTTCCCACCCCATCTCTGATTCCCCCATCCAGAAAAAATTACCTCCTACTCTTTAGGTATCTCTTCTGGTATTTACCATAATTCTTCTAAGTAATGATCATGTGCATGTTCTGCTACTTCTTGGTATTTTAGATTTGTTTACTGCTGACTTTCTGTTATAAAAGACAAGGATTTATCTCTCTTTTTTTCCCTTATGCATTAATATTTTCTCTTTTTCCTTTCTCTCAATAGTTTTAATATTTTTGCCGAACATATACTCAGGGTTTGTTTGTTTGTTTGTTTTTTTACTATTAAGTCTATATATTATGCACTTCTGAGTCCACTAATATATCATGATTAGATTGTTCATTCAAATGTTTATTTTTATATTTTCTAGCCTTTTCAATAGCTAGGTAAAATATCTCTCATTCCAATTTTCCACAGAGACAAAGCTGTCAGATAATCAAGTGGCTCCATCCTCCCTCCCAGGGCCCCTCCTGGAACCTGCGGCGACCTTTCTTTCTTTACTCCCTCTTTGGGAATGCCGTACATCCTTCAGTCACTACAGAGAAGGGATACATGAGAAAGAAACTTTATCTCTTCTGTCTCAAATTGTTTTATTCTGCTTTGCACTTAATCAACAGTTAGTTGGTACTGTGTAGCCTGCCAGGTTGTTAAGATTTTTCTTTCAGAATGCTAAGGCATTATTCCATTGTCTTCCAGCTCCCACTGCTGCCGTTGAAAAGTCTGATGTTTTTCTGACTCCCGGTCCTTTATATGCGACTAGGTTTTTCTCTGCAGAAAGTTTTGGGAAGTTTTAGGGGAAAATTATAGTGTCATGGCCCAGAGAGCAGGCTTTTGGACAAGACTGGGTGGGCTTAAATCCTGGCTCTATCACATATTTGTTGCACTTAGCCATCATGATTCAATTTTGTCATTGGTAATTGGGCTTGCTGGGGATTAACATTAAATTGATCAACATAAGAAACATAAAGCCTTTAGCATAGTCCTTGGCAGGCAGGAAACACTCCATAAGTGTATCTTCCTCCTCTTCCCCAGGGTTCTGAAATCTCATCATTTTTCACCTTACTTTGTGTCTCTTTTCATGCATTCTGCTGTGCAGTTGGTGGTCTGTTATAATCTGGATGTATGTGTCTTACAGTTTTAAAAATTTTGTTAAATAGGTGATAGTATTGTTTGAATAATTTATTTCACAGAATTTCTATAGTGATTAAATCAAACCTTATAATATATGTAAAAATATTTTGAAATATATGTAGTGCTAGTTAAAGGAACGTGGCATGGGAGGCACTGTCTGATTTTGGAACATAAGGACTTTGTGCTGGAGTTCTTGGGTGGGAAGGTCTCGTCTTTGCCATGGCTGGAGAGGAAGAATGTACTCCTTACCATCCTTTTTCCCCCACCTAATAAATGATGCTAGCTTCGGGAAGTAGTTAGAAACTAGGAAAGTTTTCCAAAGCCTCTTTAATTCAAAGTGACTAAAATAGTTTGAAACATGAACTGAACTAGTATTAGCAGAATAACGTAGTCATAATGTGCTACGATGTTTGTATGCAAAAGTGCATTTCACATGCTAAGTGACTTAGAGCTGATCTTTTAAAAAATAGCTTGTCAGTTGGAAGCCTGTTTTATTAATTATTCTCTCTGTGGCTGTTATTCACCTGCACCTTCTTTTCCCCTCATTTCTCTGCCTCTCTGCCAGGCACTGCTCACACTCTGGCTGATCTCTGCAGTCCACTGGGAACCTTGTCTTCCTGTGTCAGTCTCTACAAGGCAGGAGGTGGCAGCAGGAGATCCGTAGTGAAGCCAGGTTCACACTGCAGCAGGCAAAAGGAAAAGTGAAATCTAGGCACCTCTGCTTGACGTGGGAAGAGGCAGAGGAGGGCCTGGAAAAGCACAGGCCAGCCCCAGCCAGCAGTGAGAGGGACAGGGCTTGGAGACAGAGCTTAATGGTCAGGTACCAACCTCAGACTCTAGCTCTCCAGCAAGCTGCAGAGTGTCCACTGAGTGCCCGCTGGGATTCTCCCTTAAACTGCTGACAAACCTAATGCAATGTGGAAATAAAATAAATGGTCAATAGTTGGAGGAGTATTAAAAAAGTAACCTAAAAATCAGGAAGTTTTAATATGTAGCACATAATATATGCAGGACAGTCCTGCAACAGCTTGGGCTGTGTTGGCACAACATGCATGGGAAGGAAGAGAGGGCATTTTGCAAATGATGCCAATTCTCAGCTGCAGTCAATACAGCCACCGTGGTGAGTCTTGACTCAGTCTCTCTAAGGTAGATCTGTTGGACTCTTAGCTCACGTAGCTTAACCCTCATAGCGCTTCGTGATAGGATAGTATATGGAGATGTTGTGGAAAAGGGTGTTTTAAAGTAGTCTTATAATTTAAATAGTCTACGGATCATACTTCACATAGGGGAGGATTTCTGATTTTCTGAATTGGACATTTGTTGAGAACCTGCTGCATCCGAGGCACTGTGCTGGGTACTGAGGCTGCAAAAGCAGGCACATAATTCTCAGTCTTGGCAAGATGGTGGTTCCAACAGGAAGCGCCTCATGTCACGTGACCAGAGTGAGAACATTCGAATTTTTCTCCTAACTCTCTTCGTGTGAAAATGTTCACTTAAACCTTCTTCATGTGAAAAATGTATAAATGGTTTCATTAGTTTTTTTCAGTTTTAAATATTATGGTTTTGTGTTAATCTAGGACCTTTCTGTCAAGAAGAAAAAGCCCTTGATCACACTGTTTCTGCCAAGAGTTTCTCCCTCTATCGGAGGAAATGTGGGAAACATTTTTATTCCTACTGAACTAATGAGAAAAGTCAGTGAGATGGTTATGGGGAAATGGGCTGAACATTTTTTTTAAAAAAAATAAATTAGACTTTGTATCAAATGAATTTCCAGATGTATTAAAGATTGAAAATGTCTTAGAAAATGAAGGAAGAAGAAAGAAAGAAACCAGAATAGCACTGTAAGAAAATATAGGTCAAGTGATATAATCTTGGTTTGGGGAAGAGAAAAAGAATTTTCTAAGCATGATGCTTAGAAGTGAAAACCCACTAAGGAAACAAAGGAACATTTTTATTCCTTGAAAAATGTAAACTTTTAATATTCTGATTCCCTAATGTTGCTTTTTCCCACCTTGTATTTCTTTGAGAAGTTTATGATGATGTTGAACCTGGTAATGTTTATTAATTCATTCAAAAATATCTATAGAATACCCATCCCGTGCCGGGGACTGTGTAGGGTGCTGGGGCATTGGAGAACATACCCTCTGCGAAAACAGAACGCTTCCCCCAGGGGTAAACGCCGTACCCCTACAAAGCAGACAGTACCCTCTGTGGGGAAGTGCCACCTTCTCCTCAGACTTTGCTCTGCCAGCTCTGTCTTCTTCCATTAATTAAGTTATGAATTAATCAGTTAATCACGTATGGTAGTTGACATTTACTGCGGTGGCTGCTGTGGACAAAGGCCAGTGCTAAATGCCGACTGTGACTGAGAAAGATGGCCCCGGCCTTGCTGGCTGTAGTCGCAGCCTTCTGGAGAGCTGGAGGTCGATCACGCAGATAAAGCACAATGGAGGGAGTGTGTAGGGGGCTACAAGGGAGCACAGAAAAGTCTTCGTTTAGATCTGAGGGAAAAGGAAAAGTTCCTTGAGGAAGTGACATTTAGACTGAAACCTGATGAGTAAGTGAGGGGCAGCCCTCGAAGTGGAGGACGAGGATTCCAGGACTGGGAAGAAGCCATGGGTGGCCCTGAGTTAGCTTATTTGAGGAATGGAAAAGTCAGGGACCACGGGTTTATCCTAAGGAGAGTTCAAGAGCTTTAAGGAGCAGGGCGATGTGGTTTCCTAAACATTAAGAGTGATTACCCTCAATTCATGCTGCTGGTTTTGGAAGTGAAGCCTATTTCTAGACAATAAATGACACGTGTACATATTAGTGCTAAGGACTTTGCAATCTGAGATTTAGTCCAGCGGCAAGATGAGAGTGAGAAAAAAGCAATTGTCTATAATAAGGGGATGCTAACAGCACAGATGTGTTCATGCCACTTTGTAGGGTCTCTCTGTCTTAGATGCCGCAGGGGTGACCCGGGCCAGCTATGTGAGCTGTACCCCTATTGGAATGAGTCTGGCCCCTATATGGCAGGAAGCCTTGTATCCTTGCAGCTTCAATCATAACTCAAGATTTGAATTGGTAAAGGTTGTCTTCTAAAGCTAAAAACATACTGAGAATTTCTGATTAACTTTTAATTATTGAAAAGTTATTTTAGTAGCATAAAGCATCTAAATAAAACACAGCCTGAAAACCCTTTACAAAATGCAAAGCTTTCAGTCATAATGAATCATACATAAACTTGTAAATGGCACAATTAGTTTACATTCTTTTTCTCAAGGGCCTAATATTCCAGAGAAAAGAGAAATAATAATGTGAAAGTAATGTCTTTTCATGGTCTCTTTGCATATTCAGTACATTAGAAAAAGGCAGTTATAAAATATCATTGCAAAGATTTTCTTTTTAACTTTATATGAACACTGAGACAATCTGGGGACTTAAGAAATATATTTATTATGTTATTGCATTTGCATTCTTTTTCATTAGCTTTTCATGATTGTCCTGTAAGAAGAATTAAATTTAATCTTTGAGAAATCAGAATTCTGGACTTACACTTTTGTTTTAAGCTTCTTCCTATATTATTATTCATCTTTCAATTTTTCCCCCTCTGTCTTTAACTATAAACATTCAGTATGAATTTCATGTATCCATTAAATGTTTTCTATATTTAGAGATTGAAGCATGTCATTAGCATAAATTACTGAGGTTGGTAGAATGATTCTACAGTAGGTAAGAATTAAAATGGAATTATTTATTTTCTGTCAGTATGCAAGTTCAATAGAACCAGGAATCTAAGGTTTGGACTTGGTGATCTCTGGGATTTGCTCTCTGCTGTGTCGTTCCTAGATATTTACTTTAACTCCTTTTCCACACCCTTTCTTATCTTTGCTTTGGCTAAGTGTTGTATTGAACACCCACAAGGACAACTATGCCTTGGGATGAATCTTTACCTAAATTTTTTTTCCCCTTAACAGACAGCATGTATGCCTGTGCTTACCGGTATGTGCACAGTGCAAATGCATTTGCTGTCTTCTCATCTAGAGATTCAGAATTAATCAGCGGAAGGCATGTGGCAGCTTTTATATTACATTTAGATGTCAGCGGTGGCCACTTTCATTTCCCTTGCAGCACCTTGGGTAGTAAACTAGAGCTAAATTATGTAGTTCAACTTGGCTTCTAACTCAGTCTTTTTTTGTGACTGCAAGTGTTCTTTTAAAAAAATAGTAAAGATTTTTGTCACTTATGAATGAAATGGTTTTTAGTTCTCTCCAAGTTCTTTTTTCCTTCAAAAGTCCAACTTAGAGCTCCTTTATGGCTCTCATCTTGCTTTGCTTCTACCTGAAGACTCAGTTTTCATCTGGTAAAGAGCCAGGGCCTTAGTCTCCATGCGTGTTATCATGGCTGTATTAAATGCAGTGCCTGCCAACACACTTTTGCAGAGTCAGACAACAGAATGAAGCTTGCATCCCAAGTCTTCCGAAAGACTAAATGTCTTCATCACTCGCCTTGAAGTTGTGTTTATGATATACAAGTGATCCCGGAACAACACGAGTTGGAACTGCGTGAGTCCACTTATACACAGATTTTTTTCCATAAAAGTTAACACCGAGTGTGCCCGCCTCTCCTCTCCTGCCTCCCCTTCCACCTCCTCCACCTCTGCCACCCCTGAGACAGCAAGACCAACCCCTCCTTTTCCTTCTGCTCCTCAGCCTATTCAAATTGAAGATGAAGAAGATGAAGACCCTTATAATGATCTACTTCTGCTTAATGAATAGTAAATATATTTCTCTTCTTTATAATTTTCCTAATAACGTTTTCTTTTTTCTAGCTTTGTTGTAAAGGATACAATATGTAATACATAAAACATACTAAACGTGTTAATCAGCTGTTTATTATTGGCAAGATTTCTGGTCAACAGTAGGCTGTCAGTAGTTAAGTTTTGGGGAAGTCAGAAGTTAAACTCGAATTTTCAACGTGCATGTGAGCGTTGGCACCGCTAACCCCGTGTTGTTCAAGGGTCAACTGTAGTTTCACACTCCTGCACACACACACTCATCCTGGGCAGCTCTGACAGTTAAAGTCTCACTGAACAAGTAATTTCACTCTCAAATATTTGGAAAGGCACAGATAGTGACTTCAGAGCTTATTAGTAGCTTCTATTTTGTTCGAAAATTCATTGCTGTATGTGTTTCTGGGATGAGTAAACTGAAATTCTTACGAAAAGCCTTTGTTATTGGGATCTGCAGTAAATCTTTGTAGACTGCAGTGGGATTGTGCCCCTCCACTTAAATTGGTCTATCTTCACTAACCGGAAAATATAATTTTCTAAAAGTAAATGTGACGAGATTTTGAAAATCTGGCTCACACCCCCCCATCTAAAGGTGCCCAGGCTATTCTACAGTGATGAGCTGCTCAAACGTTTCTTTTAATTCACATGTCTTTCTAACAGCACTGGGAAGATATTGGCTTGTATTTCTCTTCATTTACCTTTTTTGTAGGAATCCAGCTAAGGTTGTCATGTCTCTCTGAATTGGTGACAAATGTTGATAGAACTCTGTAAATGTATTTTTATAAGCAGGCTGAATTGCATTTGATGTGATGGCCTTAGTCTGACACTGTTGATCTCTTGTAAATTGAGAAATCAGAAAAGATAATTGTGTATAGAAGGAAACCAAACTGTAACCGATTATACTTTGTAAGAGGTTAAAATAGGAAGTGTTATTTAATATGCTATGGTTAGAGAGTCTTTTCTTTTGTAATCAAAAAAGTAATTCCAAAGGGCTGCCTTTTCTTAGTCCCTCTGTTCGATTTAATTACTCGAAATTCTCTCAACCACTAAAAATGATAAGATAATAAACAGACATCCCCTGAACCCCAACTCTCTGCCAGGTACTCTGCTAGGTACTTTAAGCACTAAACCAAATAAGACACAGCACCTACCCTTGAAAAACTCAGAATCTAGTAGCTTAATGAGTAATTACTCTATGTTGTGACATTTACTGAAATTGTGGAATTCACACTGTACAGTGATGGCGTGAAAGAAGAACATTCTTTGCCTTGAAACTAGGAGTAATACAGGTTGAGTGTCTCTCATCCAAAATGTTTGAACCAAAAATGTTTTTGGATTTGGGATTTTTTTTGGATTGTGGACTGTGATCATTTCTTTTGAGTGTCATATTGATGCTGAAAAATTTTTAGATTTTGAAGCATTTTGGATTTCAGGTTTTCAGATTTGGGATGCTCAACCTGCACACACAGAACCCTGGTCTCAGAGTCTGGCAGACACCTGATGGGTACTCAATACACGGCGCTGTGGTGGAGCACCAGGGAGGGGTGTAGCGGGCTCCACATGCAAGCAGACAGAAAGAGGGCGTGTGGTTTATAGACAGTTTAAGAACAATAATAATGCCAATTAAAAGTGACTCCTTTTTACTGTCACCATGTACTGACAAGTCTAAACAGTGCCAGTGATAAATTCTCCTCCCACCGGAATGGACACTTAGGATGTCCTGCCCCAGGCAGCCACTATATTAGGAGCAGAGGGACCAGGGCGTCCCTAAATCTCCAGAAGGCAGGATGCCAGGTTCTGTAAAAAGATTAGGAGTTTCTCAAGCAGGAAATACTGAAGGACATTCCAGGAATGCACTCAGCACATACAGAGGCATATAAAACATCATGGTTCACTGTAGCGCAGGGGGAAGTACAAGTTGTTGTCAATAAGTGGTGGCACCTGTCTTACGCTATACACAGATCCACATGTGAAAGATAAAGCAATAAAAGTCATAAAGGGAGCATAGGAGAACGTAGTCATGAAACATGTGAGAACACAATCATGATATTTCTCTCTTACCACAACACCAAAGGCCCTGAAAAGAAAAACCAAGTGAGGTGTTAGAACATTTTCAAATTATGTATTTCGGCTGGGAGTGGTGGCTCATGCCTGTAATCTTAGCCCTCTGGGAAGCCGAGACCAGAGGATTGTTTGAGGCCACGAGTTCAAGACCAGCCTGAGCAAGAACGAGACCCTGTCTCTATCAAAAATAGAAAAAAACATTAGCTGGGCGTGGTGATGTAGTCCCAGCTACTTGGGAGGCTGAGGCAGGAGGATCACTTGGGACCAGGAGTTTGAGGTTGCAGTGAACTATGACACCACTGTACTCTACCCAGGGCAACAGAGTAAGACTGTGTCTCAAAAAAAGAAACTTATACATTTCTTTTCTAAAAAAGGTACTGTAGTATTAAGACAGTGAAAAGCAAACCATAAAATAAGAGAAAATTTTCTCAATACATATACTGGCTAAAGACTCACATCAAAGATGTGTAAGGAACTCCAAAAAATCATTAAGGAAAATACATATAATCCAATAGGGAAAAGACCCAGACAATAGTCATGAAGAACCACTTCACCAAAGTGTATATCCAAATGGCCAGTAAACATATGAAAAGGTACTCAACTGCATTAGTCATCAGGGAAATGTAAAATAAAACCATAATATGATACCACTCTACACCCACCAGCATGACAAAACTGAAGAGGAGAGAAAGTGTTTTGGCAAGGGCGTGGAACAAATAAAAGGAACTCTCTTGCACTGTTTGTGGGAGTATAAATTGGCATGATACCTTTGGAAAATTGTCCGGCGTTTATCTACTGAAGCTTTCTGTAAGCACATCTAATAACCTAGCATTTCCACACTTAGGTATTCCACATAATGTACACATATGTCTATGAAAGATGTATATAAGAATGTTTATAGCAGCACTCTTCTTAATGGCATAAAGTGTATACTAACCAAATGTCCTTCAGCAGTAGACTGGAAAAATGAACTGCATGTATTCACATAATAGATTACTGTACAGCAATAAGAATGAATGAACTACAGTGACACACAAAAATGTTCATGGAGCTCACAAACATAATGTTGAACAAAAGACATAAAAGAATAGTAGGCAAAGCTAAACAATGGTGTCTGGGGCTAGGCAGTGGTTACCTTGTGGGTCAGTGACTAAGCAGGTGTCGGGGGCTTCGAGGATGTTTATTAATCTAGGTGCTAGGGACGCAGTTCTATGTGTATGATTTGTGCATGTTTCTGTGCCTACAGAGTTAATGAAAGGGTTTTAAAAAATCCAGTATGGCTCATTCAAGTAACTAGGTGTAGTTCAGTGTAGAATGTAAGTAGAAACCTGATAGAAGGTGACTCCAGAGAGTTATAGAGCGGCAGATCCTGGAACACCTTATATGCCGTGGCAAGATACTTGGAATGTACAGACAGGGATGGTGGTGAACTGTTGAAGGCTATTAGCAATAGAAATACCACGATCAGATTTATATTTTAAATAGCTCTTTAGTGGCAACAGGGCAGAAAAACAGCTGGAGTATAAAGAAGCTGGAACCAAGGAGATCATTCATTCATTAACTCAACAAATGTTAATTGAGGGACAACTGTGTCAACACCGGGGATACCAGCAGTGAATACGAAAAGTCCTTGCCCTTGTGGTGCTTACACTCCAGTGGGGAAAGCAGACAATAAATAAGCTATAAATATATACATAAGATATCAAATTGAGATATGTTTTACAAAAAGAAAATAAATTTGAGTAAAGAAATAGTGAAGGGAGGAGGCTGGCGTAGATGTGGAGGTCAGGGAAGGCCCCACTGAGGATGAGCCACTGGAGCAGGGCCCTGCACGGCGTGAGAGCGTGAGCCTGAAATACGTGCAGAGGAGGTTCCAGGTAGAATGAACAGCAGATGCAAAGCTCCAAAAAGGGAACAAAGGCATATTTAATATTCAAGGAGTATCACTGAAGCCAGCAGGCTGGATGACAGGAAGTAATGAAGAAAGTGATTAGAAAAAGACTGGGAAGATAACAAGGTACCAAATCATTTAGGGTCTTCTAAGACATGGATTGGACTTTAGACTTTAGATTTTCTATTTCTTGAGGGGGAAAGAGGAGGTTAAATATCATAGCAGATACTCCCAAATCTCAGTGATTTAATACTATAAAAGCATCTTTTTTGTTCATGCAAAGTCCAGTGGGGATTTGGTCAGAAGACTCTTCTAGCGATTGCCCCTTGCACAGTGGAGGCCATAGTGACTTAAGGAACAGGCTTCTTCCATCTTGTGGACCCATCATGTTGTGGTCTCAAGGTCAACTTTGAATCCTAACATCCTTGAGCCTGCACGCAGAGGGAAGAAGCAGCATGGCAGATCATGCACTCAGCACTCAACCACCTCAGCCTGGAAGGGACACATAGTGTTTGCTCTCATTCGTGTTGGCAAGAATGAGTTGCATGGTCCTCTATCTAGGAATGACCGAGAAATGTAACCCCCAGCTGGGCAGCCACTTGCCAACATCAGCTCCACACTAAGCAAAGTGTGACTCTTTGGACATCAGCTAAATAAAACTCATTTGCCACAGGTTTTGTTACAGTTAAAATAGAAAGCCATTGGACACTTCACGGTTGGGTAGTAACAAAGTCTAAAAAATCCCTCTGGCTGCTAGTTGGATTATAAACTGGAAGCGTGGAGACATTAAAGAAAGCTAGTCTTAAGGAAGTTTCATTCATCTAGGTAAGAAATGATGGTGACTTGGACCAGAGTGAGAGAATTGCAGGAAGAGAGATATGCTTGAATTTGGGGTAGATTTTGAAGGTAGAGCCAATAAGATTTGCTTATAGATGGGGTATGTGAAAAGAAAGGTGTGAAACGAAGAGTAGAGAAAGGATTTTGCATTAGAAAACTAGGTAAATGTGTGGTGCCATTTAATGAGATGATGTTCAAATGGCATCCTGCTTTTCAGATGTCCCCTTCTCAATGACGCCTCCCATAATCATCCTATTTTACATCATAACTGATGTGAACTACCCCAGTACTCTTGATGCTTTTCTCTCTACTCTTTTCTTTTGCATAGCACATCACCTATAAGCTTCTAACATACTATGTAATTTCCTTATTTGTTATATTGATCATGTATTGTCCATCCTAGAATGTAAGCTCCATGAGGGCAGTAATTGTGTATTAGGTACCAATCATCCCTTGTGCCTGAAAACTTGCCTGACACACAATTGGCATTCAGTAATGATTTGTGGGATGAATGAATGGTGAACACTGGGAGGAACAAGTTTAGGTGAGAGAGCGTGCAATGGAGACCTTTGCTCAAGATGCTCATCAGACACCCAAGAATTGTTGTGTAGATAGTTGTACATATTGATATGGATTTCAAAAAGAGATTGTAGGTGGAGATATCTTTTTAGTAATCAGCCTATGATACTTAAAGCCAAGGGACTTGACGTGATCACGTAGGGAGTTATAAGCAGGAGGGAGCAATTAGCTGGGTCACACACTGCGGGAAGTTCAGGAAGGTGAGAACTGAGATTGACCATGGGATGTAGCAACGTGGAGGTCATGGTGACTTTAACAAAGCAATTTTGGAGCAATTTTGATGAGAATCTGGCTGGAGTAGACTTAGAAAATAAAGGAAGGTAAGGTTGCTGAGAAAATGAGTGTAGCCAATTTTTTCTTTTTTGAGAAATTGTTAAAAAGGGGAGCAAAGAAGTGAGATAATACCTGGAAAATAACTGATGTCTGAAAGGAAATGCAGGGGCAAGAGAGGGTCTTTCTTTTTTTCCTCCTTAGGATGGAAGATATTAGAGCATGTTTGTTTGCTAACGAGAACAATGCAATAAAGAGAGAAAAAGCAGGAAATGCAGGAGGGTGGGGGACAATTCAAAGCGAAAAGTCCCCCCCGTGGGAAAGAAGGAATGGGATCCAGTGCACACAAGTGACAGAGTGAGCAAAGAGAGACTTTATCTGGACAGAAGACAATTATAATATTTTAGACAGAAGAGATCAAGGTTCTGAGCATTGAAGACAGAAAGGAAGGGGTAGATATGCAAAGAGTAAGCGCTTGGAACCGACACAGCCTAGTTCTGCAGGTGTACAGAAGATCATCCAGAACAGTGGTTCTCGAGTCTGAGCATGTTTTGGAATCATGTGTAGGACTTGCTAAAACATAGATTTCCTTGCCAGGCCCAACACACAGAATTTCTGATTCAGTAGGTCCAGGATTGGATCTGTGAATTTGTGTTAATAACACATTCCCAGGGGATGCTGACACTGCTGGCTCTTGTTTCTCAAAGTACTGCCTGAGGTCCAACAGGCTCCACATCCCTAGAAGCTCGTTAGAAATGAAATGCAGAATGTCTGGCTTCACTCCAGATCTGCTGGCCAGACTCTGCGTTTTACCAAGTGATTTATTTGCATGTCACTGATCTAGGACAGTGTTTTTCAGCCTTGCCCCTAGGTGATTTCTACATGCACCTCTGAGTGAGAAGAACTGATTTAGGATGACTCCAAGGTATATTGCTTGTGTGGCTAAGTGAATGCAAGAATGTATGAAGAAGAGAAGGTATGTTGAGGTTGACAGAGTTCAGTTTTTGACATGTTGTATTTGAAGGCTCCTCTGGGATATCAGACGACGCTATTCAACTGAGTATTAGGTCTGGAGTCCAGGAGAGTATTACAGATTTGAATGTCATCATCATGGAAGTAATAATCAAAGTTATGGATGTTGAAGACATCAGCTCGAGAAAATGAGAAAACTAATGAAAAAGAAGAAGGAAAGCAAACGACCGGGGGTGCAGGCAGAGAAGCCTACAAAGAAAATGGAAGAAGAGTGTGAAAGGCGTGAGCATGGCCAGGGACGGTGGAATGGGGAAGCTGAGGACAGAGAGAGCTTCAAAAAGAAGGAAGGACCAATGGTGTTTCGTGCCTCAGAAAGGCCCAGTAAGATACACTGCGAAGTATCAAAGTATCAGTTATTCGGCAGTCAGGAGGTCACCAGGGGCCTTGTCCTGTGCAGTTCAGGGCAGGGATAGCCACAAACGCCCAGGGGCAGAAGTTTCAGCAGCAAGTAGGAGATGTGGAAACGGGATTATGAGATATTGACAAGCTTTCCAAGAAGCTTGGTTGTGCAAAAAGCACAGAATGAGCCCTAGAAGGAGATGCAGGGTGGAAGGTGAGTTTTTCGCACAGAGGAGACTGAGATGTGTCTATTTGCCCAAGATGGCGGGAGCGTGGGGTCCAGGCCTCCGTGGGGCTTGGCCGCAGGAGGAGCGAGAAGGTGGCTGTGAACATAGATGGGAGGGAATTTGTGCTTTGTAGACTCCATGTTCTCTAGGAAGTGAGGAGGAGTGAGAGTCATTTGCTGGGAGGGAATGGAGGAAGGGTCTTGAATTTTTTTTCAATTTGCATATACTTTTACAAAAGATTAAATCCTTTAATCTTATGTAAAATGTGTAATATACCTAGACTTTATTAGTTATGTATTAAAAAATTCATTTATTGTGAAACAACACATTTCCAAATCTATTCCAGAAAATATTACACAGTGTCCATTAAGAATACCCAAAGTTAAATTCCTACCCAACATCTTTACTTTTTGAATTTTATAATCCTCCTACTTTTCCTCCCTGTTTCATTTGTTAGTAAAATGCCCTTTTATTTTTATCTTGATAATTTCTCATTGTATCTCTCTTCTATTTATTAAGTTGATTGTTCCGGGGTTTGTTCTTATAAAACATTATTTAGCCATATCATGAAGAACTTTCACGCTAACCATTCTCACCATTCCTACTCCATTTGAATGAATTCTTCTCAAGTAAGGTTTTTTTTTTTTTTTTTGAGACAGAGTCTCACTCTGTTGCCCGGGCTAGAGTGCCGTGGCGTCAGCCTAGCTCACAGCAACCTCAGACTCCTGGGCTCAAGTGATCCTCCTGTCTCAGCCTCCCGAGTAGCTGGGACTACAGACATACGCCACCATGCCCGGCTAATTTTCTTTTTATATATGTGTGTATTTTTAGTTGTCCAGATAATTTCTTTCTATTTTTCTGTAGAGACGGGGTCTCACTCTTGCT
>CAUYSK010064753.1:0-36792 GCA_963575035.1 Avahi laniger | reverse complement strand
AATGGAACGTACACATTGGTTCTGGGAGGTCTGGGTGTCTGGGAAAGATGAACCTAACAGTACAATAACACAGGACAAATATTCAACCAACTATAAAACTTAAGACTTTAGAAGGCCAAGGCAGGAGGATCATTTGAGGCCAGGAGATCAAGATCAGCCTGGGCAATATAGGAAGAGCCTGTCTCAACAAAAAATTAATAACAACAACAAAAACACTTTAGAAGGAAGCAATCTTTTTAAGGTTTTGTTGTCATCATTTTGCATTTAGAGTTATCAGTTAAAGCACATGACATTTTTCATCCTTTAGTTCAGACGTTACTAATGTTTCCCTTCTTGGAGACAATAAAGACTGTAATAAAGAGATTATTCAAATCTATGCATAAGTCAGATAATAAACCATCCTCCAATTTTTCTCAAAAGTACTTTTTTCTTTTTTGCATCATTTTCTTTTCCAAAAAGTACATGTTATTTCTAAATATCCCTAGACTGCAACCAGAAAAAAAAAGCCAATTAAGTTTCCTATTATGGAAGCCCAATATGGTGAATAATATTTGGAACTCTTCATTTACTTCTTTCTCTTGCTCTTCTCAATTTTCCTAGTGACAGTGATTCCAAAGTAACATGGTAGGGCATGGTTACCCTTGTCATAACTTTCAGAAGTTAAGATGTCCTAGTTTTTATTTGGAGTCAACTGCGAATGTCATACATGAATTTATCTTAACCCTTTGTTAAGCTGTTTGTTTATATTTTCAGCTTGTGACACCTCTTGAGATAATGAGTTCCATGTCCCATATGAAAGAAAAATCATTTATGTTTTACAGTTAGATAAATGTTACCAAACCAAACTGGAGTCTACTCACCCAGTGCAGCAAAGTCAGACACTGATGCTGAGAGCTACAGCAGGAGAGAGAGACATTTTACTGCATGGCACCATGCAAGGAGAACAGGCTCTTAAGCTTAAGCTTAAGCTAATGCTTAAGACCCAAACTCCCTGATGGCTTATTAGCAAGGGTTTTTAAAGGCAAGATACATTTGAGGAAAGCAGCAGTTGCAGGCAAAAGCATAAATCAGTACATGAAGGTTATACATTGGTTTGGCCCGAAAGTATGATTTCCTCCAGGCCCCTCAAGAAGACATTTAGAACAAAGAAAGGTGGTCAGAGTTCAGTGCTCGGCGCCCCCTTATCTGAGGTCTATGCAATAGCAGTCAGTATTTTTCATCTGGTGGGAGTTTCTGAAAAACCACTCAAGAACATAGTTAAGAAATTATCTTTTAGTTTTTTACAGGGAATCAAAACACCTTGTAACTCTAGTTTACCTGGGAGACTATTGCTACAAGACTATCTTTTTGCTTATCCCACTGCTCATTTAATTTTCAAGGCTGCCTAGGTACCTGGAATTTCCCTTGAGGGGACTCAAGATTTTTCCTTTATTTCCATGCTTGGGATCCCTTAAGGGAGTCTCTGCTCCATGGCATAAATAGGCAGGAAAGAAAATATCCACGGTGTAGTTTTCTGTCCTGCAAATCTACACCTGGAGCTGGACTTGAAACAAGATACTCCGGACAGCTGAGGAATATTCTGTAGCTTCTGTTTATTTGCCTTCCTTCCCCAAGGCAGAATCTGTGTCTTTGTATTTTCAACGCCTAAACAGTACTTGGCCTATGCTAGGCCCACAATAAATGTGTTATGGGAAAACACTGGATGGATAGATGGATGGACGGATGAATGGATGCCTGTCATGAGGGACTGGAGGGAACACGAGTGAGACAATTTCTCTACTTAATAACTTTGGCAAGAATAGAGTAAATTTGTCTAATAAATGCCTAATTCCTGAATTTCCCACAAAGCTCATAACGGATAAATATTGATCCCATTTCAGAAATCAGCTCTTCATAGTTTACTTTTAAAATATGCTTATTATTTTGCATGTATTTTTTGCTTTAATCATCAAAGTAGAAATATTTTAGCTGAGAATATAAGAAAATATAAGGTTAGAGTGCATTTACAGAAATAAAAACTGATTGTGAGAAACATATCATTTAAATTTCTGGGCATAGCTATAGATAGAAACGAGCAAGAACCAACATGGAGAAGATAAGGAGGAAGCTGACTGGTTGGAAAAGCAGCAGGGTAGCATCAACCAGGGGAGACAGTTCCATCACCAGCTACACAGCTCCCTGGCTTGGGGAAACTAGTTAACTTATGATTTCTAATCTCCTCACCAACAAAGTGAGAATAATAATATGTATTTTTCCCAACACACAAAATGGGAGTAAGGATCCAAATTAGGTGATGTTCAGGAGCTAGGCTATTGGTTTCCCTGTTGCATGTTTCTCAAGAGCAAGAATTCTGTTTCATTCACCTTGCTACCATAGTCTCTAAGACATGCCCAGCGTATAAGTGAATGGACATTTGTTGTAATCATTAGGCCATAGATGGTCAAGTGGAGATCATAGAACAAATGCACAAAATAAAAGGCAAGGTTTGCAAGGTCACCATAGATGTGTGCATGTTTCTGTGTGTGTGTGTATGTGTGTGCATGCATAGTAATTTGTGCAAAAGAAAAAAAAAAGAGGAAGAAATTAAGACAGTCTGAGTAGGATGGTCAAAGTGTTTTCAAGAAGAGACGTATCCACCTGATTTATTATGACACTGGTACTAAAGACATTATAAAGGGGAAGGGAGATTCCAATTGAAAAGTAGGAAGAACATAAAAGCAAAGGAAAGGCATCATCTCACCCACTCTTCACCTTTCTCCTCCATTTATTCAATGTACACTCCTCTGTCCTTCTGCTCTTGAGTGATGCTGCTTTTTTTTTTTGAGACAGAGTCTCACTTTGTTGCCCTGGCTAGAGTGAGTGCCGTGGCATCAGCCTAGCTCACAGCAACCTCAGACTCCTGGGCTCAAGGGATCCTACTGCCTCAGTCTCCCGAGTAGCTGGAACTACAGGCATGTGCCACCATGCCCGGCTAATTTTTTCTATATATTTTTAGCTGTCCAATTAATTCTTTCTATTTTTGGTAGAGACGGGATCTCGCTCTTGCTCAGGCTGGTCTCGAACTCCTAAGCTCAAACAATCTGCCCGCCTCGGCCTCCCAGAGTGCTAGGATTACAGGGATGAGCCACCGCGCCCGGCCTGATGCTGCTTTTAATAGCTTTATTCCACCCTGATTTCTACCTTCTCTCAACTCCTAAGTATTTTTTATAAAGATTTCTATCTCTCACTGTTAGCATGTACTCCTCTGCTTTTTTCTCACTGCTTTTCCTCTCTCAGATACTATGCCAGAGACTGCTAATTGTCCATCAAAATCCATACTCCTCTTCCTCCATGATCCCTGTATGCCTTTGCAGCTAAGTAGCTGAATGATTATGTTCTTACGAATGGAAAGAAGGTGGAAATAATGCCACTGCCAGGAGAGGCCCATAAAACCTCCCAGCTGTGCCCTTCCATGCCATTTCCACTTTCTACAGGCTGAATGGTGTCAGTGAAGACCAGAGAAACATGTTGAAGATGGCAGATCTTGCATTGGCCTGTGTTCCTGAATGATTGCATGGAGCAGAGGCTTTCCGCCATCCTAGAATAATCAATAATAACCTAAACAATTACCTGAGGGAGAAATAAACTTCTATTGGTTTTGAGCCATAAGACTTTAGTTCTGTTTGTTACAGTCCACTCTAACTAATACAGATAGGTATATCTCTTCTCTCCACTTAGATTATACTTCTTAACTGTCTCACCTACCCCAGCACTAAGCGCATATTAGATAAATGATGAACACTAAAACTATAGCTATTTTAAAAATTAAAATTAAAAATTACCAAACTAAAATTTAATGGAACAGCTACAACTCTGGGATGGAGCCTAGAGATGATGACAAAGTAGAAAATACGGGGGAAAGGCATACTTCTCTGGAAAGATAGAATCTAGGAGACATTAAAAATATTATTGTTATTATCATTTAATTAGTACTCTTGGGACAAGTCCACATGATGAGAGGCTGAAGGCATCTCCTAGACAATGGCCAGCGAGGAACCGAGGCCGTCCGTCCAAAATCCTCAAAGAACTGAACTCTGCCAGCAGCCGTAGGGAGCGTGGAAGCAGACCCTTCCCCAGTTGAGCTTTCAGATGACCCAGTGCTGATCTGTACCTTGATGGCAGCCCTGGGAGATACTCTGAAGCAAACGTTCCAGCTAAGCCACCCCGGACTGGACTCCTGACCCACAGAAACTGTGAAATAACGAATGCGTGTTGTTTGAAGCCGCTGGTTTGTGGTTGTTATATATCAGTAAATAATTAAAACATACAGCAACTAATATATTCCTTCTAAAAGCCCTTCGAGGTACGTGCTAAAAGACAACCCAGTTTTACAAATGAGCAAACTCAGGCACAGACATTAAGTAACTTGCCCAAAGTAACTCACCTATGCCAGCAGGGGAGGATCTTTTTTCCTATCTACAATATTGCTGTGACACTAAAGAGTCCAGATGAGTGACAGTAGGTGTGGGTATGTTCTTGTTGTGTTGCTGCAAGGAAGTGAGGGTCGGGGGGAGTTTTAAGGCACAATATAAATGCAGGATGTTACTATGTTCATTTCACTGGGTTGACACTCACCATCCAAACAGGAGTCGTGCCTCTTTACCTTGTGTGGGTCCTATAAACATTTGGAGAAGAAATGGGGGATAAAAAAATAAATAAATAGTATTCCTTGTGCTATCCAGAACTGCTAATAAAGATTCAAAAAAATTCACTTTTTTGTGAAGTATAAAGGTCCTTTAAAAGAAAAATCATATTTCTTTTTCTTCTGTTAAGATATTTGTCATCAGAATCTTCGAAAATGAAATATTAGACATGTCAAAAATACCATGGAGCTGAAGAACTGTGAATCCTATGGGAACTACCGAGCTGAATTTTTTTCTGACACCGTTACACAAGTCAGGGGCTTTTGTGCCTTTTTTTTTTTTGTTATTATCTTGATGATCTTAGTTTCTGTTACTGTGTATGTCAGTGATTTAAATTGAGCTTCTACCTATAAGTGTTATTTAATTGAAAATATTGATGATCATGGCGGTGCATGCCTCTAGTTGCGGCTACATGGGCGCCTGAGACAGAAAGATCACTTGAGACCAGGAGTTAGAGATCTGCAAGATAGAGAGGTAGAAGGGAGATATTAGGCTCACATTAGTAATAACATTCCTACTAAAAGTTTGGAAACGGGAAATGTGACATTTGTTAACCAACCACACAAGGATCCATTTATCCAAACCATGTGTCAAGGGCTGGTGTGGCTCCAATAGGGATTCCACTAAATCCAGCAAATGTGATGAACTTGTGAGATTATTGAAGGTGAATTTCTCACTAGCGCCACTTCACAAATTCTGTCAACACCATGGAGAAAACACTTGTTTGTGTGGCAGAATTACCTTCTTTATCTCAGCAGTCTAATTTTAGAAATTTCTCTGACAATGCATTTCAGGATTACCCACTATGGTCGGCCCTTCGTATTTTCAGGTTCTGCATCCACAGATTCAACCAACCATGGATCGAAGATGTGCAAAATCACCCAGAACAATAAAAAAGTACATCGATAAAAAATAATACAAATAAAATATACAGCATGACAACTATTACATAACATTTACATTGTATTAGGTATTATAAGTAGTATAGAGACGATTACTTTAGTATACAGGGAGATGTGTGTAGGTCATATGCAAATTGAGTCACACACTACATTTCGGTCAAGGACAGACCACACATAGATTATAATGTCTATAGATTATAGACAGACAGCAGTCCCATAAACTTATAATACTGTATTTTTACTGCATTTTTTCTATATTTAGACACACACACAAATACCTACATTTGTGTAAGTACACTCTATGATGTTCCCACAATGACAAAAGAGCCTAAGAATGCATTTCTCAAAATACATCCCCGTTGTTCAGTGATACATGGCTGTATTATGCCATTTTATACAAGGGACTTGAGCAACCTCAGATTTTGGTGTCTGTGGGCATCCTGGAACCAGTCCCCTGTGGGTGCCACGGGATGGCTATATATGGAATTCATATTGGACTCCTAGTACTTCTTAACTAAATCACATTTGTTCTTTTAGTAGCTCAGTGAAATATCCCATCAGCTGAAACTGTCACACTATGGCACAAAACTTAAGAAACTTGTTTCCTGTCCTTAATGTGAGCAAAAGGAGGTCTTCAAGATACAGAGGTAGAAGGGAGATATTAGGTAGTATCTGGGGAAAGTACACACAGAAAATGTGTGTTGATAGACAATAAAGAGCATTCAATCCTTTGTATATGTTCTGTTCCTCTAGTATTTCTTTTATTCTGATAGGTTAACCACATAGTATCTCGAGAACTATGGATTTGAATTTCTCTGCTCTGCCTTGTGTTAACTCTGGGATCTCAGACAATTGATTTAATTTTTCTGTGCCTCAGTTTCCCATTTATAAAATTTATATATATGCAGTCCTGCTTTACATATAATAATAGCTCAGCGTACCCCACAGAAATTGACTCCTGAAACAGAAATTCTACCCCATACTTCTGTCCTTTTGAGCCAACTGCCCTAGTTTTAATACAACCACAGCAACACTTAAAAGTTCTGTGGGCATCTTAAACTTAACATCCCCCAAATCACACTCATATTCTCACTGAAAACTGGTTCTTCTATTGTCTCCATTTTAATTGTTGAATGTGCTACAATTCTCAAATCCAAGCTAACTGGAAGCTGAGGTGGCATCCCCAATTTTGATACAGTTTGATACAATTTTCTTATTCCATTTTAAGGGTAAGAATATTAGAGAGTGAGACCACAAATCTGAAATTCTGGCACAAAATTCTCAATCTGCAAAGAAAACTGCACAGAAAATTTATAATTGGATTTTTGAAGAAAAAAGTGACTTATGCTGAACCTGCTTCAGAAGTGTCATTTTTTTCTGTATTGTTTATTTCACAGCAGGTAACATTTACATTCATTTATGTGCCCCAAGCACAAATAAGTACGATTGCTAAATAATATTATGCTATTAAACCTCTTGTTTAATGCCGCTTCATGATGCTTCTTGTTAGAAGTTTTTGAAAAGTTTATGCTTTGTCTCTTATAGGCAATTAAGAAAGAAAGAAACACTAAATCCCCCATGAGCCACAGAAATAAATCAGTGTGTCTAGATTTCAGAATGAGAAACAAAGACCAATTCCCTCCTCAGACAAAACAAACTAGATATTTTCAAATTACAGGGGTGCCGTGGAAAATGTGGAATCCCCAAACACAGTAAGCTTAGACTGGAAAGCTGAAACAAAAGCTCTGAGCATTAACAACAGATTAGAACCTTAGATTTGTAAATTCGTGTGAGAAGTTTTTGTAATAGTGCCGAGACCCTTTCACACATGATTCCACCTAGCTATTAGAGGCACAAATAGTCTTTGCTGTTTTTACAAAAATTTATAGGCTGTAGATGCCAAGCTGGAATTCAACTAAGATGGTGCTTTATTATGAAAATAGAGTATTCGCCTTGTCTTCCACATTCTAAAGGCCACCCACATTCACACAGATGCTGCTGCTGCAGGAATTCCAGGCAGGGCCAAGGCTTCCTGGAAAGCTGGTCATGGCCTAGTGATCAATGAGGTTGGCAGGCACATCCCAAAGCTCAGAACTATGAGGCAGAAGAAAGACGTTCACCCACGGTGTGGCAGTGAGAATACACCCATTACTATGCCTCCCACAAGACAGGCAAGACGGAACCCCAATAAACGTCAGTAAATAGAAACCCTGCTTTCCCTTCCCCACTCGCCTTTACTACTTCCTGCCAAATATTAATAATCAAATAGTTCGGTTGTAAGTAGAATCTCCCCCCTGACTCTTTTTCCTCTGGGGCTAATTAACATTTAGATGTTCTTTCTCACAATACATAAATATACTTGTTTCTTGAGGCCCATCGAGAAAAATCAAAATTCAGCCAAGGCATCAACCTATCAGAGGAGCTGCTTCCCCGTTTCCCTGGCAGAGGATCACACGCGGAGAGTTTTATGAGCTGTAACGGATTCACATAAAAGATTAAAAAAGAGGGAAGCTAGATACATTTTTTTCTTCTTTGAATTGCAAGTGCGCCCAGTCGAGTTAACCCTACTTCTCTGTCATTGCATGCTGTCACCAGGGGCTCATGGAAGGTCTCACCCTTGTTTAATATTGTTTTTCTCTTCATCTCCTATCCACATTCCCATTTTCCTTCCTCCTGTAGAGACACCTATTCTATTTTGTTTAATATGTGTCAGATATATATGTATCTCTAAAAAAACATAATCTTTTGTGTCTTTATACATGTTATGTAAATGATATTGTACTATTGCTTAAATTCTATTTCTCATTTTTTCACTCAACACTGGGTTTTAGATGTATCTATGTTGTTTTATATATACATCTAAGTCATTGCTTCTGACTGCAGTGGAATATTCCAGTGTCTGCTTCCAACATCTCCTTTATCCATTTTCTAGAATGAGACAGAACAGGGACCCCTCTTAGGGTCCTGCTAGGCCCTAAAGCATGGAAATAAAGGAAAATCTTGAGTCCTTTCAGGGAAAGTTCCAGGCACCTGGCTAGTCTTGAAAAATGAGTAGGAGTAACAATGGTCCTTCAAGCAAGCCAAAGTAGGAGGTGTTTTTGTTCCCTATGGAAACTAAATGATGACATCCTGACATATGTTCTTGAATTATTTTTCAGAAACCTGCACGATTGAAAATGCAAATGAGGGGGAACTGAGAGATTGAACTCTGATAGCGGTTCTTTGTTCTAAATGTCTCCCTTAGGTGCCAGGAGAGAGTCATACTCATTTTAACATTCTTTTCCACTAATCCAAGAATCTCTGAATCCACCTATGACCTGTAGGCCCCCACTTCAGGATATCCTGCCTTTCTGGGCCAGGCCAATGTGTAACCTCCACGTGTTGATTTAGAATTTTACTTGCAATTCCTGCTTTCCTGAAATGTAACGCTGCCTTTAAAAACCCTGCGTTTTAAGCCATTGGGGAGTTTGAGTCTTAAGCATTAGCTATGTGTTGTCCTTGTATAGCATCATGCAATAAAAATGCCTCTGTCTTCTGCTGCAACTCTCAGCTTCAGTGTCTGTCTTTGCTGCACTCGGTGAGTGGACCCCATTTTGGTTCAGTAACAGATAGCATACGAGCTAGGAATTCAGATTTATTTTTTCCACCTAATGAGACTGTTTTTCCCAGTAGAATCTATTAATAATCCATCCTTTCTTCATGAATCTGACATACCATTTGTATCATATGCCAATTTTCCATTCATCAGTGAGATGTGCTGAGTTTCTTTTCCCTTTCATTGGCAGTTTCTGTTCCAGTGACAGAACCTCAGTTTTTATTATTGATTGCTCATATGTGATAGAGAAAGTATCCCCCTTTCTCTTCTTTTGCAAATTTATCTTTTCACGCACCTATATTTTTCTATATAATTTTAGAATCAATTTGTCAAAAGCTCCAAAAAGATCCTGTCAGAAAATTCTTAAAAAGATACTGAATACATTCCTTAATTTGAAAGCAGCTGTCATCTTTAAAATCTTACACCTCTCCAGAAATGAGCATGGTATATTATATATTCGGTAATATCTTCTTTTGGATATTTCAACAGAATTTTAAAATATTCCCCATAAAGGTTTTATGCATTCTTTCATCTTGTCATTTCCTAAGTACTTTATGATATTTTTATTAATATGAATGGGATGTAATTTGTTATTATATTATCTAGTCAATTTCTTTTTTTTGTAGAGGGACATTTTAACCTGCAGAACTCCATTAATTTGACTAGTTTATTGACTTGGTCTGGTCTTCTCTCTTGAGTATATTGAAGGACTGAAGGACACATTATCCCAAAATATGCCAGATTGGTATATTGGTTATTTCGAGGTGAAAACATTGGAGAAATGAAGTTTCGGAAAGAGTTGGCTAACCTGTCTCTTCCTGCATGCAGCAAGCCATAAAGATTCCTCTGGAAGATGTTCCGTCTCCGTATCAGGCTGAGAAAATGGCCCTTATCACCAGAGACTTGGAACTGGAGGTTGCAATGGAGAAATTTTACTTAGAATGAAGGGAGATCTCCTACTCTGAAAATGGCTGCAAAAACAGATCAATTTGTAGTTGTGAGTGAGAACTTTAGAGAGTTGGTGTCAGATAGGCTTGATTATTTTTTTCAAAGGAGCAGATCCTTCTGAGAGGGAGAAAGGGGGTGGTATGAGTTCTTAAAGACAGGGAGTTAACAAGGTGGAGAAGAGAGGAAGAGTGTTCCAAGTATAGAGAAGACCATGAACAAAATCAGGAAAGGAGAAAGCTTCGTATACAGGAGAGCCACAGCTTGAAGCCTAAAATATTAAGATAGGAGCCCGGTAAATGATGTAATATGTATGTGTCCATGCACATAC
This sequence comes from Avahi laniger, assembly GCA_963575035.1. Taxonomy (NCBI): domain Eukaryota; kingdom Metazoa; phylum Chordata; class Mammalia; order Primates; family Indriidae; genus Avahi; species Avahi laniger. The sequence continues at coordinate 26,337 of CAUYSK010064753.1, read as the reverse complement.
AAGATATTTCTATCATGATCAATGGGAAGATTAAAAATAGAACTCAGGACATATTCTAATGAGAAGCTCTAATTTGTGACTCTACTTTGAATGTATGACATCCCTGCTCCAAAATTAAGCAGTAGCTTTTCTTTCTTTGCTTTTTTTATTAAAGAATTTAGCTAATTCTTCTCAAAAGATAAATTCCTTAAAAAATAATGGTGATAACGGCACCATTTTTAATTTCTATTTTTTAATTTCCATTCTACCAGTTATTAAGTGTGTGAACTTAAGCAAGTTATCCCTCAGGCCTTCAAAATCCTCATGATGCATGCAAAGTAAGTATCATAATGTTAGCTACTCTTACTATTGCTATTTTTATTCTCATGAAGAGTTTCACCTAGAATGCCATTTACAAAAACTTTCACTCAGTCAGCTTGTTTGAAAAGTTTCTGCAACATTTTTTCTGCCTCTTGCTTTGAACAGTAATTGACAATAAATGAATTTTTGTTTTCACTATATCTTGACTGAATAACATGACTGACACCAAGGACCACTCAAGAATTATAATTGTCAAAAGCAGCTATGAGCAGAGTGCGGCACTGGAACAGACTGATTAGCCGTGGGAATGGCATAATATGATTTTGAAGTCTTCCTTCTTCTGTGAGACAATAAGACTCTTACTCTCAGAGATTGTGCCAAACAGAACTACTATTTATAATTTCCACAATGACACTGGACTTTGCAGATAAGTCAATTTAGTGATGAACTAGAGAAATGAGTGTAGACCGGGGGCAGTGGCTCACGCCTGTAATCCTAGTACTCTGGGAGGCCAAGGCGGGCAGATAGTTTGAGCTCAGGAGTTCAAGACCAGCCTGAGCAAGAGCAAGACCCTGTCTCTACTAAAAAAATAGAGGAAATTACCTGGACAACTAAAAATATATAGAAAAAATTATCCAGGCATGGTGGCGTGTACCTGTAGTCCCAGCTACTTGGGGGGCTGAGGCAGTAGGATCGCTTGAGCCCAGGAGTTTGAGGTTGCTGTGACCTAGGCTGACACCATGGCACTCTAGCCTGGGCAATAGAGTGAGACTCTGTCTCAAAAAAATAAAAAAATAAAAAAAATAAAGAAATGAGTGTTGAGAGAGTATCTATCCCAAAGTATAATTATACCATGTGTTATATAAGGAAAGTTAGCAAAAATAGCTTAATTCTTTAATAATTCCTTTACAACCTAGGCTATATACTAAATCCAATACCTTATGTATAACTGAGTGATGAAATCCATCCTGATTTCTATTGTTATTAGAAGCTGAAATGTCTAGGCTTGATTTAGCTTCTGAGATAGCCCTAGTATCCTATGGTTGCACAAAGGACACACAAAGTGTTGCAATCATCACTGGCTAATCTGGAAGTCACAGAGACCTAGAGAAACAGAAAACTTGATAAACATGTCACTTCATTTAAAAATGTTTAAAATAATGTCTGGCAGAGTAACAATAAAGAAACAATGTACAATTTAAATTTCTTTTCTTGAATTCTTTAGCTTTTAAGAATTTATTTGTTTTTACTTACAGACACCATTCAAGTCTTTATCTAATAGGTCATGCAATATTGTTTATTATTTAATGATGCAGAGCAAATTAGAAATTCTGTAGACTACGGAGATTTTATGGGAAATATTGTCAGGCTCTTTTCACCAACACTTAAATTAGTCGAAACTATGCACCTTGAGGACAGGGATGGTGCCCACTTGTGTTTGTATTTTCAGCACCTAGCTCAGTGTCTGGAAAATTGTAGATGAATGAATGAATGACTTCACAAATGAGTGCATGATTACACAAATGAAATGACAAAAACAGGAGTGATTAAACAAGATGTTAGCTTTCTGAGGCTCTCAAAGCATTTGATGAAAACAATAGTTGTGGTGTATTTAATGAACAAAGTACCTAAGAGATGGGGCTAAGAAGTCCCATAGTTCTTAATATCAAGAGTTAGAAGGCAGTAGCCGCTGGATGATCAAGCTGGTTGCCATCCTGCACATTCAAACCCTTTTACTAGTCAAAAATCTCTAGATATGTCTTTAAATCAAAGAGAATATCACATAATATTTGGTCAGGCTGATCCTTTTAGTATATTCATTTGCTACTATATTTCTTTCCATGTTTCCTGCTTGACAAGAAAGAAGAATTACCATATCAAAGCCTTTAACCCTTCTGCATCTTGACAAAAATTTGAACTCGGTGTTTGAAGAACACAAAAAATGAGGAGGAGCCGTGCATGGTGGCTCATGCCTGTGATCGTAGCACCTTGGGAAGTTGAGCAGGAGGATCACTTGAGCCTGGGAGTTTGAGGCTGCTATGAGCTATACGTGTGCCTCTGCACTTGAGCCTGGGTGACAGAGTGAGAACCTCTCTTAAGAAAGAAGGAAAGAAGGAAAGAAGGAAAGAAAGAAAGAAAGAAAGAAAGAAATGAGGAAGAGGAATAAAGTAGTCATGGATTTTCTGGTCATTAATTGCATGAAGTTGTACTGGTCACTTAAGCTATCTGGCCCTTAGTTTCCTAATGTGTAACTTGAGAATATAGCGTTAGATATTCAGTAAATTCCCTTCAAAAATTATATTCAATGATTACTAATTAAATGTATGATATTTGGGAATAAGTAAGTATACATGGCAAGGTAGTTAATCCTAACTTTACTTCCTCCTTCACTAATTTAGCATTGGCTTTTCTAAAACAAAAAAAGTTGCTTTTTTTCTTAATTTGCATACTTATGAATGTCATCTACGCATTTACTGGAACTGAGAATGATTAACATGTCCACGGCTCACTCCAGTCCTCTACCAGAACTGGAGAAAAGACAAGAAAGTGCAGAGGACAGGAGCCCGGGAGACTTCATTTCTCTAAGAAATATAGTAACAAAAGAGGACAAACTAAATTTCCATTGATCTGTGTCTGGTAGGAACATCAGGTATTGAGAAAGGGGATGTTCAGGAAAGGGGTGGAACAAGAAAGTGACCAGGGAGAAAGATGAGGATGAGGAACCAACGTGAATGTGAAAGAGATTCCCCAGTGAGTTCGCCAGAGCTGGAGAATTTAAGAAGAAAGGGAAGGGGACTGTCATCGATTTTGCTGAGGCTTAGATATATGCTTAGATTTCTTCTTCTTCAAGAAAAAGTAAATGATTGCGGTTATTTCTAAATTTCTCTTTTTAAAAAAACAAGCTTTTTAAATGTTAGAATAGTTTTAGAGAATGGTTGCAAAAGCAGTACGGAGAGTTTGCCTGTATCTCACACCTACTTTCCTCTGTTAACATTTTAAATTACTATGATATATTCATCACAACTAATGAACCAATATTGATACATTCTTATTAACTAAACTCCACGATTTATTAAGGCTTCATTAGTTTTTATGTAATGTCCTTTTCCTGTTCCAGGATTCCATGCAGGATATGTGACGTTTAGTTGTCACATCCTAGGCTCCACTTGGCTATGATACATTCTCAGACTTTTCTTGTTTTTGAAAGTTTAGAGGAGTGTCTTAGCCCATTCGGGCTGCTTTAACAAAATACCTTAGACTGGGTAATTTATAAATAACAGAAATTTATTTCTTATAGTTCTGGAGGCCGGGAAGTCCAATAACAAGGCACCCGTAGATTCCGTGTCTAGTGAGGGCTTCTTCTCTTCTTCAGAGATGGTGCTTTGTAGCAGTGTCTTCACTTGGTCGAAGAGACAAGAGGGTAAAACTCATTCCCTCATTCCCTTTTCTAAGGGCGCTAATTTCATCCATGCAGGCAAAGCCCTCATGGCCTCATCATCTCATCGAGGCCTCACCACTTAACGCAATTGCATGGGGGATTAAGTTTCAGCATGAATTCTGGAGGAACACAAACATTCAAACCACAGCAAGGAGTATTTGGTCAGGTATTTTATAGAATATCCTTCACTTTGGTTTTGTCTAATTTTTTTTTTATCATGATTTGACTGGGATTATGAGTTTGGGCCGGAAGACCGCAGAGGTAAAGTGCTGTTCTTTGATAAGGGCACATCGTATCAAGGGTACATGCTATCTACAGGACTCATCACTGATAGAATTAACTTTGATCACCTGGCTGAAGCAGTGGCTGCCAGGTTTCTCCGCTGTAAAGTTCTTTTTTCCTTTTCCTTTCAGTACAGTGTGGGAGCAAGTCACTAAGCACAGTCCACACTTAAGGGTGGAGAGTTATGTTCTGCCTCCTTGAGGGGGAAGTATTTACATCAATTATTTAGAATTCTTTTGATGAGAGATTTGTCTCTTCTATTCTATTCATTTATTTACATTAATATGGACCCATTTAATACTTTGGGTTATAATCCCAAAGTTATTTATTTATTTCCTAAATTCCTTTTTGTGGTTGAATCTAATTTTCTTGAACACAACCTCCTTAGGAGTTAATAATTCCTCAGGCTGCCTTTGGGGCTTTTTTTATTAGCCCAAAAGACTGACTTGGAAGAAGCTCCTTGTGTCTTTGATACTTTCTACTCTCAGGTACATATTTCATTATATTTAGTTCATAATTCAGGGACCAAGAAGCTGTAGTTGTGAGAGCAGCCATTGCTTAAGCATTCTGTTCCAAGAACTCACATACAAATGTCAAGAGCCCTTGACACTAGCGATTTTTGTCCTGGGGTCTACCCTGCAGGGTTTGGATGACAGGAGGAAGGGAGGTTGAGAGAAGGCATACTAGTATCTTTGACAGGCTGTAACAGAATCAGGACAAGAGTTCTGAATGTATGCATGTACTAACCTTTTGTTCCCCTGTCTATTCTTAGTCTGTTTTAAACATAAATTTAAGATTTTGATGCCATTCCAATGACCCTGAAACTTATATCCTTGCTTCAAAAGACAGCAAATAAAGTATTGTGAAAGATGCGTATGGTTAGGATGGCTGTGTTTCTACAGTGTGTAAGCAATACCAAAAGTACAATTTAAAGTGACATATCCTCATTTAAAAATATTTTTTAAGCTGCTGTATTTGTCAAGATATGTTAACTTCTATAACAAATAACCTCAACATATCAGTAGATTAACACAATAAAGTTCTGTTTCTCACTCAAGCGAAGTCTGATGTGGGTATTTCTGGTCAGAAAGTTCTCCTGTATGGCTCTTCATCCAGTCACATGGGTGGGAAGGAGAGATCATGCACACAGATCACCCACAATGTTTCAGGGGCCTGGCTTAGAAGCAGATAACATTACTTCCGCCTCTACCTCCTTTCCATTGGTCAGTGCTCAATCCCATGATCCCACCCAGGTGCAGCAGGGAACTGGGAAATGTAGCCTTCTGGTGCTCCTGAGGGAAAAAACAACCCAGATTATTAAACACAGCATTGTGTCTGCCACAGCAGCTTAAACTGTTTTCCTAAGAGGAAAGTAGATTCTAACACGGTTCTCCCATTTTCCTTCATAATTTTTCCATTCTCCTTGACCATTCTTCTCATTTTTTTTTCAATATTCTCTTCTTCTGCCTCATGATTTGGTGTCCTCTGTGACTCTATTCTTGAGCAAGAGCTCACCTCTTCTCAGCCTATGTGTTCTCCCTCAGGGATCTTGTTCACTTTTCTGGCTTCAACTCTCTGCTGGTGATTTCCCTACTGATTTGTGTTTTCATGTACTTACTAGCCATATCCACCTAGATGGCTCAGGGGCTATCAAGCTGAATTTACTGTCTTCCTCCTAAATTACACTCCAGTTGCTGCCTGCCTTTTGCTATATCAGGGTATGGACCATCTCACAGTGGTGTCCCAAACCGTAAACTGGGAGTCATTCTAGATTCTGTTTCTTTCCTATCACAATAATCTAATCTCTGTGTGCTTTCATTTCTACCCCCTAAATAGCCCTTTAAATCTCACTTGTTTTCTCCATCGTCACTGCTAAGTGACTTCACTTAGGCTTTTATTGTCTCTCATCCAGACTATTATAATCATCACCCAATCATTGTTACTCTCTTATTAATAAACACTTCCTTCTTACATCCATTCTTCATGTGGCCACCAAAGTCATATTTTTAGGCAGTGATTTGATCAGCTCACTCCCCTACCTGCGATCTTTCACTGCCCTCTATCTGACGAAAGCTCTGAGTCTTCTCTCAAAGGATAAAGTGAGACCTGTGACAAAAAGGCCAACATTCCCCCTACTTTCAACTCCTATCACCCTCTTCCTAGGATGATTGCTCTTGTTTCATCAGTAACAAGGATACTGAGGGGGAAATTCATTTAAGCCAACTCATAATGGGAATGGTAGAAAGTAAGAACAAGGTAAAAATCAGTTAGGGCAAACCAACAGTAAGATGCCCTGAAAACCAGTTGCCATGACATCCAATCCAAAGGGCCATTGGCAGCATTAAAGTTGAAGTTGTGGCTATAGAGATGACACTTAAGGCCAGTCAGCAGAGCATGCTGGAACAAGAAAAGACAGTCAGAAGCAATTGGCTCAAGCAATTTTGGAGCATCCACAACTAGCTTTTATAGGTTGATTACCAGGCTCATGGCTATTTGGGGCAGAGATCACAGAAAATGAAAGGTAGCCCCAGAGCAACACTTTGGGGAGAGTGAATTTAAATTGAATTCTAAGTGAATCCACGTAAAACTAATGTCATATCTCCCCAAAACAGAGAAAATACAAAAACCTACATTATTCAAAGAAATTCTCTAATCTGAAATGGGGCTGGGATAGGGACTCTATTAGTTAGGGCTCTCCAGAGAGACAGAACCAGGAGATGGATAGATAGATAAGAGATTTATTAGGGGATTGGCTCACATGATTCTGGAGTCTAAGAAGACCCACGACAGGCCATCTGCAAGCTGGAGACCACACGATGACAGTGGAGAGATTCAGTCCAAGTTTGAAAGCCTGAGAACCAGGGAAGCTGGTGGTGTAACTCCCAGTCCAAGGACAAAGGCCTGAGAACCTCGGGTGGGGGGTGATGATGCAAGTCCTGGAGCCCACAGGCCAGGGAACCTGGAGTTCTGATGCCCAAAGACAGGAGAAGAGTGTCCCAGCTACAGGAAAGAGAGAGGAGAAACCACCCTTCCTCTGTCTTTTTTTTTTTATTTGGGCCCCCAACTGATGGGACGGTGCCTGCCCACACTGAGAGTGGACCTTCCCCACTCCGTCCACCAACTCAAGGGCCAATGTCCTCTGGAGACACTCTTACAGACACACCAGAAATAATGCTTTGCTAGATCTCTAGGTATTCCTTAATCCAGTCAAGCTGACTCCTAAAATTAAACATCATAGAGACAGACATAATTTAAAAGATATGAAAAGTCAAATAATTACCATCACTTTCATATTTGTTTCTCTTTTCTTACAAGGAGAATGAAGATATTTAAATAGCAGCATTAGAAATTTACTATACATTGGCTTTCGCTTCAACCTTCCATCTACTAGTGATAGAATAGAGGTTGAGACCTTTAAGAGGGAGTCTCAATTTACAGAATTAAGTATGACATCACTCTGACAGCAAAATACTAACATCAACCTCCAAATCCCTAATAGTTGTGTATCAGTTGGGATTATTTTTTTTTGGAAAGAAATTGAATCATATAGTAGTGGCCTAAACAAATTAAGAATTTATTTCTTCCTCTGGTAAAAATCTGGAATTAGATTTTCCAGGGCTGGTTTGGAGTTCCACAGTGCAAACAACTATGTTTCTGTTCGCAAATTCACCTCTTTGTCCAAGATATCTCCAACCTTGTCAGAGAAAGAGAGGAAAAAGGCCACAACTGCTACTTCCCTTTAGGTGCACTTGCTGGAAGTTGCACACCTTCACTTACATTCCACTGGCCAGAGCTTGGGTACATGGCCATACATAGCTGCAAATGAGAATGAGAAATGCTGTCTTAATTCTTGATAGGTATGTACTCATCTAAAAATAAGGGGTTCTATGCTAAGAAGAGGAGAACAAATATTGACAATATAATATAATGGCAATGTCAAATTCAAATGCCTTACTCTCTTCCTCACACCTGTAACTGAATTTATTCTCCTTTTCTCTATATTTTTTCAAAATTAGTTAAAGAAAATAGAAGATAATTTATTTCTGCAATGGAACTACTGTATATAACAATCTTGTTACACCACAGTTTATTTGTTTCATTAACATAATATGGAATTTTATGACAGTAGAATATAAATTTTTTAAAACTAACTATTGAGAATAAATCCACAGGGACACATTTTAATATAACATAACATATATAAAGACAAACGAACCTGAAAAATATATCAAAGAATTGAGATCAAAAGACTTCCAAAACAGATGCAACAGCAAGTTCAAAATATAAATTAGGATCTCTCAATACATGGCTGAAGTCTTATTCTTATTATTACTTAGACCTGCCTCTTCAAACCTTTTCTCTGTGCATCTTAACCACCATAGCAATTATCTCAAGTTTTAGCTGCAAAAAAATATCATTTTTTGAATAAAATAAATACTATTTATGAAAAATATGTGAATTTTTAGTATTAGAAATATTTGGGGTGTTTCAAATTTATTGTTTCATTTCATCATTTAATATTGATTTAGTTAATTTAGGAACTACTTTGCATGAGGCGTTCTGCTATATTCTAAACAGACATAAAGTAAGGGTTGAGATAAAAGGATGAGATCTGTATCCATATCTATCTATCTATATCTATACATATATTACAAAGACTAGAATGCAGTGATCTGATCATAGCTCACTGTTACTCCAAATTCCTGGGCTCAAGTGATTCTCCTGCCTCAGCCTTGAAGTAGCTAGGATTACAGGCATGAGCCACTGTGTCCAGCCAATATTTTTAATATAACAAAAATGATAAATGTCATAACTATGGAAGTTCAGAGGAAAGTGTGACTATCTTATGTTCAAATATATGTTACTGATATGACCTTCTTTATCAGTCACAAAGGTGACTATATCTCCATTACAATACTAATTATTAGTAGGAAGTTCAATATTTTCCTTTATAATCATGACTTGTTGTGAATTATACAAATTTTTCTTAGGGCTTACTCATCCCAAAGTGTTTAGTTCTACTTCCAAACAATCAAATGGAGAGAGCTAGAAAGTCTAATGAGGCCACTAACCTAATTGCTCAGTAGCAATCATATTGCTTAGTTACTGAACACTAGATGCCCAATGGATGCTTGCCCAGTTGCAATGATTTCCTTGTTGATTCTTGTTGTAGTTGTTTCAGGTCACAATCACATATTTAGTTGTTGGATTTAAAACAGAATTCCAAGTATGTTTCTGGCTTAGCCAAGAATAATATCTATTATATCCACGCAGTATAGATATGGGCCATCAGCATTCAAACTCTGGTGTCAGGATTGGGACGCTAGTTCTATACATTTCTTAGGAGAGCTTGGAGTCCTTCCTGCCAGCATCTGTTAGCATAACTGTCTACCAGAGACGTTTTAATAACATTGAAACTCAAAAGGGATGGGGTCAAGTTCTTGATTCTTCAGTCCTACGACTCTCCTTGGCTCCTATGCAAAGTTTCCTACCTTTTCCCGCCAAATCAGGTCTGCCTACCAAGGGCTACTGTAAGGGGCTTCCTTTATCTAGCCACCAAAAGCACCATTACACATAGTTATTATTTTCCCCAGTACCTGTATTTGTCATAAAATTACTTTGTATTTTTGTTGGCTCTCTGGGAGAGTTTCAGCGTGATTTTGAAAGTTACATTTTGATATTACTTAGATGTTTAACTTGGAGTATATGGTTTAGGTAAGACCAGAAGGAAACTATATTAGATCATCAATGTGAGGGTTGCTATGAAATTGATTTGATGTACATTTCATTTTATAGGCACCCAACTGAGCAATTTGCCAAGAAAGAAGAAAAGATGCTCAAAGTAGGTTTCCTTAAGAAGGGGCAAATGAAAGTAGTTGAGGGGTGGAATGTCATTGCTAAGTTGGTGTGCTATTGCTGGGGACAGGCACATCACACCTATAATTTCTCTCCAACAGCAGCTTTGTGAATCAGAAGGATAATTTTTGTATCCCATTTAGGAGAAAGTAAGAGACTAGGTACATGAACTTAGGTAGCAAGAGAACTAAGCAGTGTTAACTGAGGAAGCTAAAGACAATCAAAAGACTGCCTCAATAAGGAAGCTAAATCTTGTAGCAGAGATAAAGGATTACCTCGTGAAGTTATTAAAGATCTCAGTATAGTGGGAAAGCCCCAAAAGACTCTTCAGGAAAGCTAAGAATGAGCACCTTCTTTCCACACTAAAAACAGACCAGAGATGAAGTTTCACTGACAACTGCTAAGGAGCATCAACAAAGGTACAAAATTCTACCTAGATTTTTATTAACATCTTTTAATTTTGTTTTAAATTTGCTACTTATTTTAAAAATAATAACCATGTTTCATAATTCTGGCCAATGTTTATGCTTTGCTAAGTTAATAAGAGTTACATTTTTATACATTAATGTTAAAATAGACAACTCTGCAGCACACTCAACCCAGCACTCCGGGGCACATTTCTAGTGGAAGGCAAAGTATACATAATAAATGAGATAACTTTTGAGAATCAGTCTTTCAAACCCATAACTGATCCTGTGAAGAGGCAGCAAATATTATGCATATTAAAAGTAGAAAACATTCTAAGCCTCATCAAAGGTTTATTTTATATTTGCATTGTGGGGTTTTGTTGTTATCGTTGTTGTTTTCTGTTTCTCACAAAATATTGTTGCTAGCAGGGAAACAAACACATTAATAATGCATATTTTTATTTTTAAAAGTTGATTCCTGGGTAACGTTTTAGGAATCTATAACAAACTCATATTTTCGAGAAATATACATACTGGTCTGTTTATCATGCAGTTATTTCCATGTTTCTTTGCACTCTTCATTAAAAAATGCATTTTGTTTTACAGTGGAACACTAAATTATCAGACCTTTGTTTGTGACTGCCAGTAATTCTAGTTTATGTTGATTTAAACAATGAAACAAACCATGTGGTATTTCTGAGGAATTAATAGCTAGCTAAGACTAGCCATGAGATAATGATCTACTGGGATTATCTTTTGTCAAGGTTATTATTGCTTTCTAATGCTGAAAATCAGAACAGAGAAAGCAGGTGAAATAAAACAATAAGGTTTCAGTTATTATAGATAATAACCAAGGATTAATTTAGGAAATGAATGTTTCAGACAGGTGAGTCGATTTGATAAATAACATTTCAATGATCCTTTTATATGAAAATTTCATAGTAACAGCTTCTTCCAAAGTATGTATGTATGTATTTATCATTTTTTTTGACAGAGTCTTGCTCTGTCACCCAGGCTAGAGTGCCATGGTGTCAGCCTAGCTCACAGCATCCTCAAACTCCTGGGCTCAAGCGATCCTCCTGCCTCAGCCTCCCAAGTGGCTGGGACTACAGGCACGAGCCACCATGCCCAGCTAATTTTTTCTATTTTAGTAGAGACGGGGTCTCTCTTTTACTCAAGCTGATCTCCAACTCCTGAGCTCAAGAGATCCTCCCATCTCAGTTTCCCAGAGTGCTAGGATTACAGGTGTGAGCTACTGTGCTGGCCCAAAGTATTCATTTCACTAATTCTCTGGGACAGATGGGAGTTGAAATAAAGGAATTAAGGTACTTACTCAAGTATTGTCATTGACCAAGAGGAAGTGACCAAAAGTCACACTTTTGCACTAAATAGATCTTCCATGCCAACATATCTTTTAATGTAGTACACATGAAAAAAATTGTAATTATACCCAAGCCTGTGTCTCCTGAGGTACTTGAAAGTAGTATGGTGGATTCCAATAATTATTTTTAATATTCCAAAATATCTAGTTAAAATCACATTTTTATCTTTGTTAGAATTGCTTGGCATGACTAAAACATCAATTTGCTTGTGGTTGGAATTCAGTCAACTTGATGTTGAAATAATGGTTAACTTTTAAGAATACTTTTATTTATAAATACTGAGAAATGATTTATAGCCTATCGTTTGTGGTTTAGGTGATAATATTTTTCACACCATGCAGTGGGGGATAATAGAAGGGTCCCTGGGCAGGACTCTGGGTGGTTCCTACTCAGCTTCACCAGCCAAAGAAAACCTAGAGCAGATACTGGGAGAAAGGTACAAGTGATTCTCTAAGTCTCAGGAAGGTGGCAATCGACCACCAAGGAAATGGTGGAAAAGTAGAGCTTTTCCCTGGAATTCCCAGGCAAGAGATCTGGTAGATGACAGGAGCCTTTAGGAACTGAAACCAGCCTGTATAACAATCTGCGGAATCCTTTTCATGAATGTGTATCCTAGTTTCCAGAAGCTTTAAGCCCAACAGTGAGATATTACAAAGTTTGCTCTTTTTCAGTAATTTAAAAATATGTACCTAAATAAATATTACATATTTAAATAAATAGGTCTGCCTATCTATATGTACATATGAATATATATTCATATACTCTAACTCAGAAACTGGAATGGCGTAAAACTTACAGAGGTTTTCTCTGTTTCTGCATTAGCAGAATTCGTTTTCACTACTCCCAAAAGAACGAGTTAATGAAATAGCTTTTCTGCAAAGACTTTGAATGTAACTTATTGTATATTAAAAGGCAGAAAATAGCCAAATGCTAGCCCAAAGCAAGACCAGGTCACCCTTCGCATCCCACCACGGACACCCACCTTCTGCCTTGTTCTTATCTTTCACCTCTCACGTCTTCGTCATGTGATGCTGGGTCCGGGGCTCTGCACAGCACGTTTCTGCTTTGCCGGGGGACTCCCTGTCAGTCCACCCACAGTGGCCACTAGAGGGAGACAAAATGGCAAGCTCCTTTCTGCTTTCTTCCTGTTCTTGTCATCTTCACCTTAGAATGGCCCCCCATCCCGGGGTTGAGCAGTTGGCTCCAGTCTTCTGCTTTATTCCAGTGTTCTTAGAACTAACTTGAATGTGCCTCCATAGAAATACAGGTACCAGCACAGGCTGGGCCGTCTTCCCAGCTCTTCTGAGCTCCTGGGGTACCAGCACCTGCTGGGCAGCTCCCAGACCTGCGCCCTCCGCCTTCTCCCCACGCACAAGACTCTCAGTTCTGGCTCTCTGGGCTGCGAAGACAGGACTTTGGGAGAGACTGGGTGTGGGAGAGAGGCCATGAAGACAAAGCTTAAAATTCTGGTCTAGAGAGGTTGCGGCTTCTTATAGTTACTCTCTGTTACCTCCGCATCCCCCTTGGTTGGACACTTCTCCAATGCCTGTTTAATGAACTCTTCATATTAAATTCTCACATGGAAATGCCCAGTGCAGTTTCTGTTTTCCTGACTAGACTCTAACTGATATGCCATACACCCAGAAAACCACTTTCTTTCCGTGCCTAAAGGAATCAAATGAACCAGCTTTATCCATGTGGACTAAATCATTAACAAGTATGAACTGAGCACCGTAATATATAAACACAAGATATTAGGAAAATGACAGACACAAAACCCAGGCCTGGCTCTTTTAGAGCTTTCTCCTCATTCAACCACTGTGCTCCAGCCGCCCTGGCCAGCTTTCAGGTCCTCAAATACCTCATGCTCTCCTCCAGCTCTGAGTCCCCACACATGCTGTTCCCCTGGCCTAGAATACTCCTCCTGACGTTCAGCTGGTTCATACTTATTCCTTTCTCAGGTCTAAATTCATTTATCACTTCCTCAGGGGAACCTCCCTAAGACTTTCAGGGGAAGACAGACATTTTTATAGCACCCCATACTTCTTAAAAGAATAGTATTCAAATAAATAATTGAATAATTAGTTATTAAATCCTAGAATGTAAATTTCATCAGGGAAGAACTATTTCTTTTTTCTTTCTTTTTTTTTTTTTTGTTTCAAGTGGTTTATTTTATCATAAAACTAAAACATTCTCAGGATTACTTTAGGCTTAGAAGGATAAATGACTTCACCAGGTACCTTATATATATCCTCATCCCCTCCATCCACTCTCCTGACTTTTCCAGTAGGCCGATCTCTATGAAGCATTTCAATGGATTTTTTTGCCCTCTGGCTTCTTATTGGGTTTGGCAGGACAGAAACTACTTCTTTAGAATATTACCTTTTTCATAACTATTTTACCAATTCTTTTAACTACATAAATTATAAGAGTACAAAAGATAATAATTATTGAATACTGTGTGCCACACACTGTACTAAACACATTGTGTGTATTATTTCATTTAACCTTCCCAACAACCATGAAAGTATGGTACTATAACCATACTGAACAGATATGATATGAGGCATAATGACAGCAAATGGCTTGAACAAGGCCATGCAGCCAATTGGTGATGGAGACGGGATTCCAGGCACTCTTCCTCCATCGAAAGCCTGTACTTCGAATAAATGAGTGAAAGAACAAAGCTGATAGACTAATTGGGAAAACAAAACTTATATGTAACAGATAGGCAGCACAATGTTAGAAAAAGTTAGTGCAGACCTTATGTGTTACCAGAGTACAGAGAAAGTACAAATCCTGGAGGCAGGGTGATAAGGAAGGCTTCACAGAGTGGCTGGGACTTCAGCTTGACCTCAAAGGGGCTGTACTACATAAGGAGAAAGAATGGGCCTTAATGCAGAGGGAACAGCCCAAGAAAACGTCCTGCAACAACTTCACCTTCACATGACCTTTAAAAGCAAAGAAAACTATTCGAAAAATGACAAAATGTGACTTTTTTTCCAGCAACCAAATAAGCAAAATTACCAATTTCTTATAAAGCACTTCTAATCTAAAAAGGACAATCACAAAGAATGCTGGAACACAGGGATCTATGCCAAGGTACAGCTGATCAAGTGGTAGGCTGCATCAGAGGGCACCAGGACATGATGCCTACCATTGGCCACTGCAGATACAGTGGAACGAAGCCACAAAAAACTGGCAGAGCAGCATTTGTCCTGCATAGCCAGGCAGGAAATTTGTGTTCCAAAACTGACACTGAGCCGGGACTCTGGATTCCTGAGCGTTCTCAGGATAAAGCCCTGAATAAAAAGAAGGAATCAGAATTTAACTGACAAAATTATTCAAAGGCAGAGCCAAAAGAAGTGGCTTACAGAAATGGGTCAGGAAGTAGAGTTGTTACTATTAGCAAATCACAGATGGAGGTGGATTCTGCTGAAGGACGGACTCATAGAAAATGGGAAAATTAAGGAAGGACCAAAAGACACCTGAATCCAGCCTGATTTTTGACTTCACTTAGAAATAGTAGAAAGTTCAGAATGAACACTGTCCTTTATGGGCTCAGGCTCAGATAAACCAGGCTGGACCTCTCTCCATGTAAGCCACCTTGATTTTGACAGTTATCCCTTTATAAATGCTAACAGTTGTCTTACCTTATGAAAGAAAACATTATCTGTTTTTGCATGGTTTTGTTTTCATTTTGTTTAGTTTTACTATTTCATGTTGTTAAGTTTTAATAAACATAATTTTCTTTAGATATTTTGTTAAAAATACTTCCAAATATTGATATATAAAATAAATAAGTTGAATGAAATAAATACACTTATGTATACACACAATTTTGCAAAAATGCAATTTTACATTATATGTTGTTTTCTAAACAACTTTTTTCACTCAGCAATATGTTTGGACCTTTCTCCCAGAGAGTAATCATGTTTCTTCATCATTTACCTTCTATTTTCAAAATGGGAAAATGAAGTCCAGGGGACTAAAACAACTAACCAAAGCTCCAAAGGAAATCATTTAGAAAATGTATTTGTTAAACATCAATTTTTATGTAGCACTACAGGAAAGAAGTTAAAACATGGACCTTGATCATCAAGTATTTACTGTATTAGATAAACACAGAAAGACCCACAAAAATTACAAAGCCTGGAAAAATCACATTCCTAAAAATATTCTTCAGGCAGCTTATAGTCTATAGAGCAATCTTGCAGAAATCATTTGATTTTTTCAAAAAAATTCAACAAGCTGACCACATCAGCTACTTTTGATTAATAATTATTGCTGGTAAGTGTCTCCTTCTACTGTATCATTCCCACTTCCATAAAAAATTCCTCATTCTTCTGTTCCCCATTTACAACAAACTTTTTTCATATTATTAAATAATTATTCAAAACATGGTATCTTTACTTTCTTATTCAAATATTGATTCTTCAACCTACTCCAATCTGGACTCCAACCTTATTACTCTACTGACCTCCACTTGGCTAAATCCAACAGACACTTCTTGACCTCATCTTTCTAAAACTTCCTGGAGAATTTCATGCACATTACCATCTCCTTTTGAAAACTTTCTCTTCTCTTGGCTTCCATGGCACTATATTCTCCTAATTTTTCCTCAGAATTACTGGTTGCTCCTTCTTGGTTTCTTTTGCCAAATTCTACCCAATCTCTTAGTGTTTAAGTGCCTCTGAATTTTTGCTGGGCCATCTGCTCTTCTCTATCTGTACTTTTGCCTTAGTTATCTCATCCAATCCAATGGCTTTAAAGGACACCCACATGCTGCTGACTACCAGAGTTGTATATCCAGCTATCCAGCTCTAACCAAATCACCCATAAACTCCACACTCATATTCCCAACAGCCTATTGGACAACTCTATCTGAATGTCTAACAGGATCTCAAATTAACAAATTTAAAATGCTCCCCTCTACAAAAACAACAAAATCTAAATGTTCCTCCAGTTTTTGTCAATAAATTGTGTAACCATTTATCCCATTTTCCCAAACAAAAACATAGAAAGCACTTAGATTCTTCCCTTTCTATCACTCCCTCACATATAATTTCTCTAAGTCTTAGAGAGATTCTAATTTCTTAGCAGTTTTCATGGCTGTTTCCTATTTCTGTGTGCAATGCTAACATCCAACTTCAAGAAGTGCTTGAAGGTCAGACTCTGGAGTTTCTCTCTTTACTAGTTGTATGATCTTGGTGAAGCTACTTAATTTTTCTGTGCCTCAGTTACCTTATCTATAAAATGGTCCCTCTTATAGTATTGATAGGGTAGTGAGAATTAATGAGTCAACATGTGTAAACTGCTTAGAACAGAGATTAGAGTCTTTAGTTGGCTCTTATTAGACCAACATTCCTGCAGAAAAAAAACACTAAATTCTGGACTAAATATTAAAAAACTATTTTCTGAAGCCCTTGTGGAGTGACTCAAAAGCAGATAGATACTGAAAGGGAGTCAACATTTACAGGAAAGTATAACAGATAAAATGGCCTGCAAAAGGGTAAAAATGTGTTCTATCTCTTCAAACCTCCCTCATCCTTTTTGAGAACTAAAACCTACATCCCTCCCTCAGGTCAGTGGTTGGGAGGGGCAGGAGAGTGTCCTTTGTTCTTTGTGCCACAGGAGATGGCTCAAGGGAATTGTCCTGGTGGAGGTCACAAGATTGTTTTAGCTAAAGATGGGATTATGGGATTAATTAGAACCTTTAAAAGCTCTGTACTTCTCCTCAGAAACAGGACGTTGGTACTTTGAGTTGGGAGTCTGCAAACCTCCTCATTTGCCAGCGAATTCATAAACTCCTCTTTCCTTCTCCTCAAACCACTTGTCCTGGTTCTTCTGATGCAGCCTTGGGGAGAAGTGCCAAACTTTAGGACAAAAAGGAACTGGAAGAGTTTCTCATTTTTTAGCATCTAGTCTAGAGGCAGCCCCGCTAGTCTGTGCCACGTTATGTAGTTAAAACTCAGCTAGAAAGTTCACACTTGCTGGCTGAAAGAACCAGAAGATACAGCTCAGAGCAATCATAACAGCTGGAAAATGAGGAAAGAAATCCTGAAAAGCAGAGAGTCACAAAAGTAGAACCTTAAATTCAGTGTGCATATTCTGCCCAAATCTCTAGTTGATTCCTAAACCACACATGTGTGGGGCAGACTCCAAGCAATCAAGATAAGACTAAATTGAAAACTGAACTGAGATTTCAGCTGCTGTTCACTTCAGGAAAGAAAGAATTTTTAGTATAAATTCAGCCATGTTAACTTCCTGCTTAACATATATATGTATACACACACACACACACACACACACACACATATACATACATATATAGTCTTAAGCTGAAAAAAATCAACACTCTTCTGAAGAACTTAACAGAATACAGAGTCTCTACAAAATGTCACCCACATGTCTAAAATACAATTCAAAATTACTTTATGTAAGGCACAAAGAAACAGAAAAAATGAACCATATTCAAAAGAAAAGGCAATCAGTGGAGACTACTGATCCAGATATTAAAATTAGCAGACAAGGATTCTAAAACAGCTATTATAACTAGGTACAATATAACAAAGAAAAATATCTCTATAATGAATTTTAAAAACAAGAAAATTTGGCAGAGAAACATAAACTATACCAAAGAACCAAAAGAAATTCTAGAACTAAGAAATACAAAGCTGAAATTAAAAAAAAAAAATCACCAGATGAGATTAACAACAGATTGGAAATATAGAAGAGGTGAACTTGAAGATAGATCAATATGTTATCCAACCTGAAGAACAGAGAGAAAAGAAATAGAAAAAAATTGACAGAGCCTTAAGGAGCTGTGGGAAAATATCAAAAAGTCTCATAAAGTGTCACCGGAATCCCAAAAGGAGAGGGGTACGAGAGACTGGGGCGTACATGAGTGCATGCATTTGTCAAACACATTGAGTGGTATATTTAAATTTGTGCGTTTCAAATATGCATTTAATGACAAAATAAAAAAGGAAATTATAAAAAACATAGTTCCTCAGTTAATTGGGTTCGTGTTAAAATGTTTAGGAGTGAAGGGTACTGAAGTCTGCACTTACTTTGAAATGCATCAAGAAACAAGGTGGATTGATAAAAGGATGATTAGAGGGATACACTTGTGACAGAGCAAGAATAGTAAAAGGTTAATTGTGGAATCTTGGTGGTAGGTACACAGGATAATACTATAAATACTTCAATTTCTGTATTTTGAAAAATGTAAAAATAAAATGATGGAAAACTACAAATTGGGCATTTTAGTCCGTTTTACATTGTTATAAAGGAAATGCCTGAGGCTGGGTAAATTCATAAAGAAAAGAGGTTTATTTGGCTCACAGTTCTGCAGACTGTACAAGAAACATGGCACCAGCATCTATTTCCAGTGAGGGCCTCAGGAAGCTTAAAATCACGGTGGAAGGCAAAAGGGGAGCATGTATGTCACATGGTGGGAGAGAGAGTGAGAGAGAGGAGGACATGCCAGGTCCTTTTAAACAACTAGCTCTCACGTGAACTAACAGTGAGAACTCGCTCATTGCAGATTGGATGACACCAACCCATTCGTGAGAGATCTGCCCCCATGACCCAAATGCCTCCCACCAGGCCCCACCTGCAACATTGGGGAAGAAATTTCAAATGAGATTTGGAGGGGACAAACATCCAAACTATATCATTGGGTAATACATTTTCAGTGATTTTTGTCCAAAACTTGCCCCAAGTAAATCATCCATGAAAAAATTGCTTACAAGTCATGCTATAGATGCATTAATCATTATTATTTAAGCCACTTTTATTTTTCCTGGACAACTGCTGTAGTCTTCTTGCTGGTCTCTCTCCTTTCACTTTCTCCCTCTCCAATTCATTCTCCACTCATTAGCCAGAATAACATTGCAAAACTGTAAGTCTGGAAGTGTTGATTCCCTTGCTTGGCTTCTCTTGTTCTTAGAATAAAACTTAATCTCCTGGTAGTTTAGGGTTTCTGTTACTTGACCCACCCAACCCTTTCTCATTTGCAGGCTTTGCACTTGCTATACTTTCTGCCTGTAATGTTCTTCCCCCGACTCTATTTTTTTTTTTTAGATTTTTGTTTGCTTTTTTGGAAATGAGTCTTGCTCTATTGCCCATGCTGGAGTGCAGTGGCACGATCATGGCTAACTGCAGCCTTGAACTCCTGAGCTCAAGCGATCCTCCTGCCTTAGCCTCAGAGTAGCTGTGATGACAGACACGTGCCACCACACCCAGCTCTCCCTGCTCCTACCCCTAGCTCTCATTCTTTGACTCTATCTCATCATCCTTTTTTATTTCTTTCGTAGCACTTATCACAATGTGTAATTATCTAGTTTTTTATTTATTTGCTTATAGTCTGTCTTCCCAATTGGAGTTTGATAAAGGTAAAGATTTTTCATTCTGGCTCACTGTTGTCTTCTTGGGGCCCAGAATGTAGTGGGCTCTGATCAGACAGAAAGCGTCTCCCTAATATATCAAAGTTATTAAATTGCAGAGCTGGCACTCAAACACTACTGTTCTGTGGGTTCTTTCATGACACCAAAAGGGTAGGGAGAAATTAGGCTGAATGATTTCTATCCTTCTGGAGTTTTTGGTCTAAAAAGTTAGAACACAGAATCAGAGTAACAATTGGTTCCAAGCTCCAGAAAATCCCCACACTTCATTCTGCCCCCACATTTTTCCTTGAGGATCCATGCTCATCATCAGTAAGGGTTTCTCGTGTCCCCTTATCTCCCACATAGAGTCTGTCAATAAATCCTGTGTTATTTTTGCTTCCTGCATATCTCCATTTTCCACTGCTACTGCACCAGCTCAGGGTTTGCCATTTGTCAAGACCACCACAACCAAGTGGTAGCCTTTCCTCCATTTACCTCTATTCTCTACCCCACAACCAATGGAATCCTTGTGCAAAGGAAATCTCATCATGTCATTTCCCCACTCCAAACCACGTAACTTTCTTAGGATGAAGTCCAGTCCCATGAACATGTCTTTCAAGGCTTCTTAGGAGAGGTAGGTAAACACTGCCCTACCTCTGTGAGTCCATCTCCTGTTACTTCTCTCTCTGAATTCCAACATTTCAGTTCCCCAAACACCCCATTATTCTCTCCCTCTGGGATATTTCTTCCCCCAGAACACTACTCCACCTGCTCGTTGGCTAACTTCCTCTCACTCAACCTTCAGATTCCCCTCCGCTTCTGTACATGCTACCTTCTACCCCTTATATTATTGCATATGTAAATTTAGGCAAATTTCTCAATGTCTTGGAACCTCAAATTCTTCGGCTATAAAATGGGGGTAATAAGGCCTGTCTCAATGGATTTCTGTGCTGCAGACTACTTATCACAGTGCTTAGCTAAATGGCATGAATATCAAGTTTTCCCCTCTGCCAGTGGTTCTTCCTTGAAGACTGTCCCTAGTCCTGACTTATGATTTGAGATTCCAGTTGAATGTATGGGGACACAACTCACTGAGCAACAGCCACACATTTGCATTGGAAGAGGGGAGGGAACAACCTAAGAATAAAAGAAAATGCACAAAGGCATTCTAAATATGGTACTACTGATGATGAGGTTGAGACATTTCATTTTACAGTCTGAGATTACAATAACAAGTGTGTACCAAGTTTCATACTAAAACCTCGTCCATGAACTCACCATTCTGCAACATTGATGAAAGGCGAGAGGCGTTCCAAATAGAGGAGTGAGCTACAGCCAACTCTTGATTAATGAAAGACAGCTGATCTGACTTGGAACTCCTCTGGGGGTCCTGCAAGGCCACATTTCTGTCACATGCACCATTTTAATGTCAGATTCTCTGATCCAGGGCTGAGCCTGGGAAGGAGCCATAAATTACTTTCAATCAAGCACATGCTATAAGCCAGCTGGAGGAGATGGGATGTCAATCTGCCTCTTTTAGGGGAGCAGGGGGAGACCAGATGTAACCCAAAGCATCCCAGCATGCTGTTTTCAGTTGTCATCTTTCTTGTCTCATTGCTCTTCCCGGCTTCTCCTTCAACCTCCAGATTACAGCTGAGTTGGCTGGCAGTGCTGGTAAAGAGGTTTGGGCTTGGATGTAACGGGGGCAGCAGGGCTGTCACTGTAATGAAAGACTCAGCTTTACCTAGTCCCTGATTTATTCATTCATTCAATCAAGCAGGCATTTAATAAGCATCTATTGTCTCTCTACTTATCCAGAAAGCACTAAATTCAAGCTTGTCCTAGGAAATTATTCTTTCGTTGGAATAATTCCCAGCCATGACTGTATCTCAAATTTTCTTATGGAGTTTTGGGGGGAAACACATATTCTTGGACCCAACTCTCCAAAGATCCTGATTCAGTATTTCTAATAGGGTTCTCAGCACCTGTATTCAGATGTATAGCACAGTTCTTTCCATTTCATTACTATTTGCCGATCATGAATGTCTTCTTCAAGCCACACTCTCTCTGTGATGTCTATCCACATTATAATAATTAGCTAATTAGGCAAACCTAATCAGGACCTCTCTTCTCCCATAAGAAATATCCATCCATTCAACAAACACATACAGTCCAAAGCCAGTACATACCACATAAAGATGATCAAGTCCTGACCCTGCTTGGACTGTTTTAACAACGGTCTTCTGTAGACAATAGTATCCATGCAGAACACACTACACGGGATTTTCAGACCAAAGTAAAGTGGTACTTTCAGGAAGATTTCCAAAGTCAGGCAGTTTAGCTGCCACTTAATCTGACCAAAGGTAGAGCTGGCCTTCACCAGAGTCTCATGATTCAAGGAACTCAGAGTTTTTTCCTACCCCCTTTGTAAGTAGCAGTCTGGAATTTGGCCTTCTGTTTAAGCAAAGACGTATGAATGCTAGGAAAGAACATGACCTTGGGAGACTCCCAGAGAATCTGAAAAACAGATCAGCAACTCCCACATAATCAGGAGTTAGCAGAAAGCGTTGGATAAGTTTAGAAAGATGATTAGATCTTGCTTGACTTAAATATTCTGCCTAATTTTCATTATGCAGTTTGAGTTTGAGATTATCCATGTCAGAATCTTGTTTTGAATAAGCCTGCAGTTGGTCACATTTCATTGTCTAAAATATGCAATTCTGTATTATCTAACTCTGAAATGAACTACTTTCTGAGGAAAAAAGTCTATATCATCTTGAGCCCAAGAGGTCTAAGCAAGTTTTGGATCTAAGCCTTCCATTAACTCAAGGTTTGAAGGTAATATTTTCTCAAGGGCACTTCCATTTCTATAAATACAGGAAATCACCAGAGATGATGAGTTTGGTACCCAGAGGGTGAGCAATAAATGACAGCAAAATGTAATTCTTTAATTCTAACTGAAAAGGAAAAGACGGGGGAGAAACATCAGATAGTATGAGCACTTGGATAGAAGATTTCAAGAGTTGGAAAGTAATAACAAAAACACATGCCTGTTAGACTAAATGGAACTTTAAAATGAGTTGGAGAGCGTTTGAAAACATGTTTTCTTGGTGTGTTTTCTCATACCACACCACCCGACCCGCAATCATTGCAAGACAGTAATAGAATAGCTTGACAAAGTAAATAAGGTTCGCATCACTGGCAAATAACACATTTTTGGTGAATAAGTAACTGGATAGATTATAAAATCCGAATACAGACATTTTTTTTAAAAGTCAAATGCCTTTGGAAAGTGACCTGGGGGTACTTTTCATGATTCTACTTACAGACTTTAGACTTTACCTGTTTTTCACTTGACCGTGATGTGGTGTGAGAGCATCACATGGCTTAGGTGAGTCACAGGTTGCCAGTTGTCTACGTGGAGTCTGTCACTCAGATCACAGACCTGGAGTCCAGGCTCATGAGACAGAGCTCGTTCTGATGTCTGGCATTTTGAATGTCATAACGATTAGAGATTAAATGGAAGAAAATCTAAGGCAAAAAAAGAAATAAAAATAAAATTCGAGGTCTCAAATAGAGAAGACTGAGTTTTATTTCTTGCACTTAGTCATCTTATCCTTCCTCTTGATCTTTCTCCCCTGACTCTTCTGCTTCTTGTGTACATGTGCACTAGATCAATTCCTCAGTTTTCTTTCTCTGTTAGAATGGTAATACCCATCCTACTTATGTAAGAGGAGGCTGAAAAAGACAGAATAACGAAATCACATTTTGCTGCAGGAGGACTATGGCCTGGGACATTTATTAGTTGGAAACCAGAAATAACTAGAGGGAGAAGGCATCACAGCAATGAGGGAAAGTCTTCCAAGCCACCCTTAGCCAAGAACATATGGTTTTCCCCTTCTTAAATCCAGGTTGGTCTATAAAACCACTCTCACTGAAGCTGCAGAGAATGCTTTGGCTAGAACATTGGTGGAGGGAAGGAATAGGCATTCACAAACATTTCCAGTGAACTGGTTAACAGAAAGTATAACATTGGAGGAGCCTCTCATATCTACCATTTCATGCGTTTGCCTGGATTCATAGGAAATAGGAAAATAAATACCTAGGGTAATCACAAAGTAGCTAACTATATTTGTGGAGCCAAGCAGAGAGTCTGACCTTTAAACAACTGCAGAGTGAAAAATCAAAAGCCCACTCTGATTCTGAGAAGTAACCAATTTGACAGTGAACCAGTATGGAACACAGTTTGATGTGGAAAGAGCTGAGGTCCAATGAGAAAACTGAAAACATGAGAATCTTTAGGCTATGAAAAGACAGGCCTGAAGAGGAAAGACTGGTTGTTGGAACCAGAAATGTGGCTTTTCCTCATGACCTTGCTCCGCTCACCCATTCAGATATGGGTGTCTTCTGTGAGCTCTGGGGGAGCTACTTTTAGCCCCATGATACACAACCCCGCCCTTGGCCTCTCAAAGAACAGCTGACTGTTCTGGCTGCAGAATTCCAATTAAGTTGGACCCCAGCGTAACTCCAATTAAGTTGATCAGGTATACATTTCTTTTCACAACATTGCCTGATCAAAATCCATTTTTGTTCACATATTTTCCTTCCAATTAGACTATGAACTCTGGGGGGAAATTACTATGTCTTATTCAATCATTTATCCCCAATGCACATAGTAGATGCTCAAAAAATACTTACTGGATGAATAGAACAGCCTGCCACTCAAAGCAAAAATAATCTCAAAGTAAATTGTTGACAGTCATATATTCACTCAGAATACATTTACTGAGTACTCAGCTACTGTGCTGACTAATTAATTATAAGAAAATAAAAGACAACTCATGCCCTCAAGAAGCTCATATCTCGAGGGCGACACAGGAACTACGAGGTGTGGTAGTGAGATGGAAAGAGATTGTAGGGAGATCAAACCCACAGGACTTGGAGCCTGTTTCTCACTCAGATGGAGTGAATGGGTGATAAAGAGATTAGGAAGAGAAGAGCCTGATTAAAGGAAGATGTACAAGAATGTCCAGTCGAAGAGGGAAATGCCACTGGAGATAGTTGATGCAGTGAAAACCTTAAAGAACCCAAAGAAAAATGGTGAGTTTCTTATGTCTTAAAGCAGGCTAGTCCATTTTTAGCAACTCTGAGGACATGAATATCTGCTATGATACACCTTCTGCCCACTGGTCACAGTTGGATCTATGAAAGTCACACAGAATAAGTTAAATTCCCCTTCTATGTGACAGTCCTTCGAATGCATGACCCCCTTTTCTTATAATTAATGTTCATATAATACAATTTCCAGATTTTTCACCGTTTTGGTCATTCTCATGCTTTTAGATTGACTAATTGGAAAATGGAAGCTCTAAGAAACCATAAAGGATAATAAATCTGAAAATTATGGTTGACAGGCTTGGGAAAGGGAAAAAATTAATCACCTACAGGGTAAGCACCAGGTTAGGTCCTTTTCACATTGAATAAAATGCCACGGGGATCTAAAGTTATTCTATGATGCCTCATTCTCCTCCTCCCATTCACTTCCCACTCACTTTCTTATAGCGTTCTCTTTTATGAGGTCGGTCATCTTGCCCTTAAAATACATTAATTCTGTTTTTCCTTTCCTATTCTGTGTTAAAATACCGATGGAATAATGTGTAAAAGCACTAGAAAGAGAGAAGTGTTTCATAGTCTTTAGAAATAAAAGATACTTAAATGTCAGGCAACAGGCAGTGGTGAGTTGGCTCTATCTTTGAACATCCTAAGTTACTCAAACAACATTTTCTTTGTGGCAAACTGCAAATAAAAAAATGCGAACACTTTACTGTGTCATATGCTACGGTTAAGTTATACATGTGCATCAAAGATAAAGGAGGGGAGATACACAAACTCAATTTTTTGTTTACATAAATAATTAGCCTAATAATTATAAAATAAGGAAAGAAATTACTCAAAAGGAAGAAAAAGTTTCTTTGAGACAGTAGAATCTATTCAGAAATTATCTCTTTCAATTGGACTTCCAACATTTCAAATCATATACATTTTTTTTATTTCAGCATATTATAGGGGTACAGATGTTTAGGTTACGTATGTTGCCCTTGTCCCCCCTCCCCCCTAAGTCCGAGTTTCAAATATGTCCATCCTTCTGGTGGTGCACATTGCACTCTTTGTGTATGCATATACCCGTCCCCTCCTCCCTCTTCCTCCCTCCCTCCTCCCCAACATCCAATAGATGTTATTCTTATATGTGCACTTATGTGTTGATCAGTTAATACCAATTT
>CAUYSK010064749.1:0-61339 GCA_963575035.1 Avahi laniger | reverse complement strand
TTCTCAGAACCTACTTAAGCAGCCGCCCTTCTGCTCTCTGGGTCTTCCGCATAATGTAAGCTTCAAGGGATCCCCAATAAAGCACTGTCAGAAGGACTCCTGTTGCCGCGTCTTCCTTGCTGGCGAGGCGGGCGCGACAAGAGTTACAGCTTTGCTAACTGCCAGCTGAAAAGAAATCCATTCCCAGCCAATAAATGATCACCCTCATTTACATACCAGAGCGTTTTATCTACCATGCTTTTAAATAACTTAAGCAACATGACTCTACCAACTTAGACTATTCTAAATCTCACTCTCTCCTATTCTCTGATAGTCTCTGAGAAAATACTTTAATCTTCTGCTCAATTTTCTTTTATTTTGTTTTAATCAAGTCAAAGCCCTGTTTTAAATGATTATATTTTAATAAAATTATGTTAGTATGAGTTATCTTTTAAAGTATTTTCAAGGTCACACTTCAAATAGTGAATAATTTTTTGTTAATGTGAATATGACATTAACTAATTTGTAGTGAGTAGGATTTCTTGTCATTGGAAGGAGTGTGTTACATATATTAGGTTGGTTTGGGCATCTTTCTGACATGATTTTGATCAAAATTATGTATGCTAAAAAACTCATTACAAATCTGGCTTATAGTTTCCCCTTGTTGTCTCCATTTGACTCACTTTCAATTCAATTTTGGAAGTCATATCTTTATCTCATTCTCAGGCTCTCGAATTGGCTCTTCCTATGTTGATCAATCTTTCAATGCTCCTCTTTGAGTCTTTGAATTACTGGAAGTCTCTGATACACTTGATTTGCTGGTATTGGCCATATCACTATTTTTTATTCATCCTATTGTCCTTGGCTCAAGTGCCATCTCCTTCAAGAAGTCTTCCTGTCACCTCGCTATCCTCCTGCACTGGGCAAACTGCCTCCCTTAGGTACCTGTATAACATTCAGTGTGTTATTCTATATGTGCATTGTCCATGTTGTATTATAATTAATTGTTCATATCTCAATTTTTACTATTTTAATATTTATTAAAATTTATTTCTATTATTTTAATATTTTCCAGTACTTTAAACTTTTTGGAGGGTAGGACTATATCTTATTCTTCTTTGTATTGCTAGTGTTAAGCATAGACTAGAAAATCAGAACATGCATTTGAATGAAATAACGTATCAAAAAATAGCAAAATCCAGAATATTTTTTGTAATGTGATCAATGCATTTGGATTCTTAAGAACTTTAATATGCAATAGTTAGTAAAGAAATGTACTTATTTTGATTAGGAAGAAAGCAATGCAAGATGAAATGAGATGTTGCATATTATTGTGTATGTGTGAGCAGACAGACTAGTTTCCTCTACTATCCTTGTAAATGCCCCTCCTCACAAAAAGAGTTGGTGATGATGTGCTTTGGGAGACAGAGAAATAACTCCAGAAAGCAAGTTTTTATTGTTATCCACATTGTGATCCTTAAGCCTAATTCTGCACAGGGAATTGATTAGATAACCTTTGAGCCAAAAAAAAAAAAAATTCTTTTCTCTGTTGAAGATCAAAAATTGGGCTAGACAGCATACTCTCATTCACTGCAGAATTATCCACAATAGCCAGGAGGTGGAAATAACCTAAATGCCCATAGATGGATGAATAGATAAATAAAATGTGGTATATGCATATAAGGTAACATTATTCAGCCTCTGAAAATGACAGAAATCCTGTCACTTGCTACAATGCGAATGAACCTTGAGGACATTTTGCTAAGTAAAATAAACCAGTCATGAAAAGGCATATACTGTATGATTTCACTTATATGAGGTATCTAAAAGTAGTCACACTCTCAGAAACAGAACGTAGAATGGTGCTTGCCAGGAGCTGGGGGACGGGGAAAATGAGAAGTTGTTCAATGGATATAGAGTTTCAGTTTTATAAGATGAAAATGTTCTAAAGAGTTGTTATATGACAATGTGATATAGTTAACACTGCTGAACTGTACAGTTGAAAATGGTTGAGACGGTGAATTTTATGTTATGTGTGGTTTTTATTTTTATTTTTTACCACAACTAAAAGTAAAATCTTAAAAATAATTACTCTAAAAAAAATTGGGCCAGATGCTGGCAAGATGGTACCTCTGACCTTCTCCCCTATGTCCAAATCCTGATACTGATTTTCTGGTGCCTCAAACTCTAATTTTTTTTTTTTTTTTTTTTTGAGACAGAGTCTCACTCTGTTGACTGGACTAGAGTGCGTGGCGTCAGCCTAGCTCACAGCAACCTCAGACTCCTGAGCTCAAGCAATCGTCCTGCCTCAGCCTCCTGAGTAGCTGGAAATACAGGCATGTGCCACAGGGCTTGGCTAAATTTTTCTATATATATTTTTAGTTGTCCAGCTAATTTCTTTCTATTTTTTTAGTAGAGACGAGTCTCACTCTTACTCGGGCTGGTCTCGAACTTCTGAGCTCAAATGATCCTCCCTCCCCTGCCTTCCGGAGTCTCAAGCTCTAATGTTGACAAGAGGAATAGAAGAGTGAACCCAAGAGCAGATAGTCTTTCCTGCTTCCACATCAACAACAGAGTAGGTCTATCATCCCAGTCCATGAGTCTTTTACCATGGGCCTCACACTGGTGCCTATGAGAAGATGCAAGTGTTCAGTACTCTGTTTGTAAAGTACAAGGTAATCTAAAAAGAGGCTCATCAATTGAACCAGCCACATAGAGTAGCCACAGATAAAGAAGTTGTATAAGTGACATGTGAAGGAATGTAAATTTTATACTACAGATAATATAAGCTTCTGATAGTCTTTTAGCACTAGATGTGATCAAATATGTGAGTTAATGCAATTGATCTGGTAGAAGTATGAAAGAGGGGTTGGCGTGGTGTCAAAGAAGCTCTGTCACCTGGGTTAGAGTGCCATGGCATCAGCCTAGCTCACAGCAACCTCAAACTCCTGAGCTCAAGCAATCCTACTGCCTCAGCGTCCCGAGTAGCTGGGACTACAGGCATGTGCCACCATGCCCGGCTAATTTTTTTCTATATATATATTTTTAGTTGTCCAGCTAATTTTTCTATTTTTAGTAGAGACAGGGTCTCACTTTTGCTCAGGCTGGTCTCAAACTCCTGACCTCAAGTGATCCTCCTGCCTCGGCCTCCCGGAGTGCTAGAATTACAGGTGTGAGCCATGGTGCCTGGCCTATATTTTGGTTTTGATGATTGGGTAGTTATTGGAAGAACTGATTTAATGTTGTGATGGGGGTAAAAGGACAAGCTCATTGGCCTGAGAAGTGGAAGGAGTTAAGGATTGGAGAGAGTAAGTATAAATGGTGTCCTGGGAAAGGAGGCAGGTAAAGTATTATTTAGAGGTGAGAAGATTTGGTGGATTTTTCTGCCTATAACGGAAGAGACTTAAGCATGCCAAGGCTGAGGGTAAGGAGTTAATAGAGAGAGAGAATTAGAAGATATAGGAAGCAGAGGGAATAACTGACATATGGAACAACCAAAGGCACCACGACTATTTTGACTGGATTAATTTAGATTTTTTTTTTTTAACCAAAGGTGAGTTTATCTAAAGTAATGAGTGAAAGCTTGAAGGTGATTATTAAGGGTGAGTTATAGATGTTTTTTAGCTTTACTGGAAAATAGGGTAAGTAATACGCAGAAGTTTTCCTAAAATGTTCTTCATTTACGTTAAACATAATGGCTACTTGCCAAGCCAGGTCGTCTGGAGTCTTGGAGAAGTGATAGCCAAGAGCTCATGTTAGCCCAAGGGAAGTCAGTGGAGGACATGTCCAACAAAAAAGAAAATTGTTTAAATAATTCAAACTGTGGCTCGGACTGAAATTCAAATCATTTTCCTATTAGGCGATTTCCCAATGATCTCTTAACAGAAGATGCTGGAAGACTAGGAGTTTAGAAATCTTTTAAAAATGTTTTTGAAGTTATTTCATGATGATTCAGTTTCTATTTCTGTTCAGAGTACTGAGATTATTTATAATCTTATAACTGCTTTTTTCTTCGCTATTTTTATATCATTACAGAAGAACTTCAAAATGGTAAATTGCTGACATCTCCTCATATTGGCCTGACTATTCCTCTTCATTTCATGAGTTTTGATTATGTAAATAACTGTATCATATCATCCTCAATGCAAGCTCCTATTGAAGTGTGAAGGACAGGCAGTCCCAAGAAATACAATCGTATTAAAATGCATTGCTTCATAGGGAACACTGCGGCCCATTGTGAACACAACAACATGCAGCCATAAAATGATTAAAATATCTCTGGTAATAAAATCTTGACCTTAAGTTAGTGACAGCAGATTGGAACTTTTTAATGCTGCAACTACTACCTGTTACTGTGGAAGGTGGAGATGGAGAAGCAGAATATCATGAAGCTCTGATAAAGAGACTAGATAAATTCCTAAGTATTGCTGAAAGATAACTGATGTCATTTTCCATTATAAAATATAACATATCTCTAAAACATATGATTCTTCACATATACTTTGATTATCTTCTTGCATCATTGGAAGAATGTTTGGTATGACTGACTGTATGTGGGTTCTCAGGGAATTTATTGGGCATTAAATGTTAAATGCCTCATTAATAAATGATCTTTTGGCATTCTTTTCTTTCTCAAGACAATTTCTTTTTAATCGGGAAGACTAAAATGTCTAAACTGAAATATAAACACACATATATATGCATTTTTTGTAACATGATCATTGTAGCAGTTTAAAATAATTCTGAGAAATATGAAGACAAAGATAACCATTGTAATCCCATTGTCTAGATGTTAATTAATTAATTGCATTTTTGATTCAACAGATATCTTTTGAACACCTACTATGCCCAAGGTGTAATGGTAGGTTTGGAGGATAAAATAGAGAGCAAAATTAACATGGTCCCTGCCATCATGAGAATGGCACTACATAATATTTGGGCTCACATCCTTCCAGATAGTTCTCTGTGAGTAATGGTTATATGTGAATGTGTGTTCATATTTTAAACGCATAAACACACACATATATTTTATAAAATTAAATGAACTATAGCTTATCATCCACATCTTTCTTTTCTCAGGGAACAATAGGTTTTGACCATCTCAATTTGTCAATAAATATGGAGTAGAACATCACTTTCTTTGACTGCATAGTCTTTTATTGAATGAGTGTCGTAGGCTGGGTTCCCTAGTAAATAGAGTTTGAGATTTGTTGTGCAGGAAGATTATGGGGTGGAGTGAGCCTTTATGAGAGTGAGGGAAATAGCAAAGCAGCAATGGTCACAGGGAAAAGTTGAGCTACAATACAGTTGCAATCAAGGTTTTATACAATTACAAAGAAGGCTCAGGAGCTGGCATGGCCGTTCAGGGGTATCCTCCAATTGAGACCAATCGTTTGCATACCCACATCAACCAGTCATCGAATGAGTGCTGTCTTCCAGAAAAGGGGCATAATTTTGTGTGAAATAGCTCCATTAACCAAGGACAATTACTGAAGAGGGGCACCTATGTAAACTCTTGATAGGCAACTTTCTTTGTAGCTGGGGGAGTAAGTGACTTGGTCCTGAATGGATGATCTGAACAGTCACTCTAAGACATCATCTAGAAAAATGGATATATTGTAATTTAAATCAATTCCCCAAACAACATCTAGGTTGTTTAAAAATAGTCTTTATTACAAACAATGCCACCATGAATATTCTTATATATATAACTTTTGTGTAATTTAGCAACAGTACCAGATGCCATCACAGAACTGGATTCATTGATAACAATGAGGATGATAGAATACCAAAATAACAGAGAACACATGGGAAAACTTAACCATCAGAAGCAAGGTGAGCACAGCTATCATAATGGGTGACAAAGGTTGGGTGGCAGCAGGGAATCTTAGCCACATGCAGCATCTCTAGAGACAAGATAAATGAGCAGCCACCAGAATATTAGTCATTCTATTTAATCAGAATAAATTAAAAGCTGATGATCAGAACACTACGGGCAGTCACTACATTAAAAAGTCAAATTTTTTTTTCCAGTTTTGGACTGGAGATAATTTTTAGAAGACTTTGACTAAAGAAAAGGATTATTCCCAGGAAAAAGCACCTTGTCACATCATGGCAAGTATGTATGGTATTGATTTCCCCAGTCCTTTTCTGAATGGACCTATGGCCATTTACTTGGGCAACTGTTCTCTGGGGGAAGGAGAATGGACAATGTTTCTAGGATTTTTGGATACTAGATCTGAGTTTATACTGATGCCTTGAAATCCAAAGCATCATTAAAGTGGCGGCTTCTGAGGATCATATGACGAATGAATTCCCAGCCAAGGCCAGTGTGCCCGTGAGTCTGTCGGCTTCATGCACAAAAGCAGGTCGTCTCCCTTATTCCCAAATACATAATTGGATTAGGGTTGGTGTTTTGCCTGTTGAATAAGAACTATAATTGTGAAGAAGGCCAAGTGGAAGACTCTAAAATGACCTCCCACTCATGCAATATAGTAATTAGAAAATAATATGACATCCCAAGGGAGAATGGCAGGGATCAATGATACCTTTAAGTACATAAAGGGTGCAGAGGTGTTTCTTGTCATATATCCTTTAATTCACCAGATTGGGCTCTACAAAAACAGACGATTCTGGTGGATCACAGTAGCCTACCACAAACTCAACCTGGCAGTGGCTTCTAATTGGAAAATGCTGTGGCTGATGTGTCTTATTTATTTAAACAGATTAAGATAGCCTCAAGCAATGGCATGTGGTTCTTTCCAATTCCTATCAAGAAGGAAATCATTTGATCAGAGATCAGAAATAATTTGCATCCATTGGGGCAGACAACAGTATATATACAAGGTCTTTCCCCATGGATATTTTAATTCTCTTGCCCTTTGCCATAATATATTCCAAAGGAATATGAATTGTTTGGACATTTTTCAGAACATTGATCTACTGCATTGATAACATTATGTTAATTGGGCAAGATGAACAAGAAGTAGTAAATACATTAGAGGATGTGGTAAGATCTATGTGCTGATAGACCTTCTGAACATCAATAAATTTTTATGAGTCCAGTGGTTTGGTACACATCAGAACATCCCCTCTAAATTAAAAGAGATGCATCTTGCACTGTCCACCACTAAGAAAGGAGAACCACACTTGACAGGACTCTACAGGTTCTCCAGACAGCATATTTTATTCTTGAAAATATTGCTCCAATCCATTTCCTGGGTACAAGAAAAACTGCCAATTTTGAGTAGGACCCAGAGAAGCAAAGAGTTCTGCTGCATTTCAAGTATCCCTGCCATTGGGAACTTATTTAGTATTGGATATACTCTCACCTAAGATAGGGACTATAACAGTAATCCAGGTGGGACTTGATGGTAGCTTGGATCAAGATGGTAGAAGTAAAACTGGTGAGAAGGAGCTAAATACTTTCTGAAGGTAAAACCTAATGGGATTTTCTGATTAATTGGATGTGGCTTAACAAAAAGAGAAGAGTCAAGAAGGATAATAAGGTTTCCTATCATAGAATATTAGTTTAAATGTTTGTTTAAATATCATCTTCAGGAACAACACCGCAAATTCCTAGAGAGTAGAGATCATGTCTTATTTTCTTAAGTCTGTGGACCTCATTTAATTCCTGATGCAAAGCTAACAGGCCCTCAAAGAAAGCGCTGAGAGCATTTTAAAACATACGTGTCTGAAGTATTGCCATTGCAAATATTGTGATGTATTTTATTCACTTAAATAAAGATTACTTAATCAAATACATAGTAATTATTTATAGTCACAGAACATAAATATTCTTAGCCTGATTTTGGGGGCTTTTTTTGTACAGAAATATGGGAGATAAATGAACAAGACATGACCTGGAATAGTTCAATGTTATTTTTCCCTATTCCGAAAGTACAATTATTGATTTTATTTTTATCATGGTTAGAATAATACTAACATTTGTCATCTCTGTCTTTTAGCACTCAGCTCATGTGGAACTATTAAAAATTGCCCATATAGATTGTGCCATAAATAAAACAGAGTTGTAGTATATGGTGCAGCACCCATTTTAGAAGGGTAGATAAATGCAGTCTGTATGCTATATGTTAGCATGACCAGGACATTTGGGTAGCAATCAGTAAAGATAATGATGAAGATATTTTGTGGATGAATTATGTATCAATTGTTTTCCAGAAAAAGAAATATAGTGGAGATGAACTTTATTTATGACTGGATTTCTTTAAAAGGGTTAGACAGGTTGCTATTTTATTGTATGCTCTAGGTTCTCAAATCAATATTTACTTTGTTCTATGCTAATGCAGTCCTATCCATTTGTTAAAATAAACAATAAAAAGTGACCTAGTTACTGTTCTTTCAAATCAACTTGCCTAAGGGTAGATATTGGAGAATTAGTACTGTAAGACTTCTTTTTCCAATGGTATTTTAGAGTATTGGATGAATACATTGCTTAAGCATTGTCACTTTTCTTTCTATATTTATTCTCTGGCCACTCAGTACTTCCCAAGGTCTTTATCCATCATGTAATGATTCTGGAATTAGTGTCTAGAGTCTTCGTGAAAAAATATTTCCCTTTACCAAATTATAAGATTTATTAATAAGCTGTAGATGTCAACTCCACTTGGATCTATGGATGCTTGGCCCCATCCCTTTCTTATGAATGAGAAAGGTATTTTTGTCCACTTGCACATTTGTCTTTCAGTTTCTTTTTAAAGCCAAGATGACATATTGGCGTGGCCAGGGCTGTATTTTGGATAATGTTAATTTAGCTGGCTCCCAACTAAGCAGAAAATACTAACCCCCCCTTTTTTTCTTTTAACCTGAGCTTCCTGTTCAGTATGAGAAAAATGACTCACATATGCCTTTTCTGATTTGCACCCAGACTAGCTCTTAGGTGTGGCAGCCTGGTAAGAAATTCATCAGCTGAATCCACCATTTGTCTCATTTGATTGGGAATTATCTTAAATCATTCCTGTTTAACAATTTAATTCCAGGAAGTTCAGGTTTAATTCATGAGAACCCATTTACCAATAATGATTATAATTGCTTTTTTGTTTTACTTTTAGGTGTCTCTCTAAAAGGGATATGAATCATGTAGATTTTTGGTCCAGAAAACAGGCAATAGATTTAGTTGTTTCAAATGTAAACAAGACAATTTATAAATCCCCCAGTAGGGGCTGTACCATCAACCTTTGGCTTAGTAGCTCAATAATCATTACAAACGACATTGAAATTGTATTACGGCATAGTTTTCCACAAACGGTTAGTGTCATTGAAAATATTAATATTCTAAAATAAAATTCAAGATCAGAAATTTTCATCTTTTGTAATTGTAGCATTTTATATTTTGATTCAATTTTGAGATTCTCCCACTCCATTGCATCTAAAACATTCTTATAGAATATGCTAATTAGTAAAGATTAAAAATCTGCTGACAATGGAGGAAACTAGGCAATTTAATAATTTTGACAATGATGAAGGAACTGTTCACTCAAACATAAAAAAGTTACAATTAAGGAGATATTGGTATTAAGTGATTAAAAGTGAAGTAGAAAACTTCGAGCTTACATTTATTCTAAAAATTTATCGTTTTAAATTATTTTATCATTTCTTATAAGCATATAATGTTTATATTTGGCCATTTTAAACCTTACAAAGAGTAATTCTATAAATAGCTAGATGACATAAGCAAAGTAATTACAAGACACAAGTGAAACCACCCTTTAAGAGATATTTCTTTTGCAAAAGGAAGCTGTGGAGAAGAGATTAGATTGTTTATTCAACCATTAATAGGATGCAGTTTATTAAAAAACAAAAGTTTAAGGGCTGTTGAAATTACAACAAAAACAAGAATAAAAGTAGAGTAAAGTATGCTATAATATTTATTTTACAGTATCTGCTTCTGGTATGAAACTCAGTATCACGATCAGAGATTTTAAGATGATTCATATATCCTATTAGAAAAACATGGAAGAATATAAGGCAAAGAACATTTTATTCAACTTAAAAATAGGCCATTTGTTTACAGTTTTTGAAATTTTTCACAAAATACTATAATTATGAAAGTCACCTTTTCTTAGACTCTTTCTTTTCTAGTTACATTTGATGTACAACAGGTTCTCAATTGAGTTGCCTGATATAGGGAGTAACAATCTTCAGAAATAATTTTTTGTTGATGACCTTTGTAAAAATCATGATGGAAAGTAGTGAGAAATATTCAACCAAATCCTCCCCAAATCCCCTGAACTTTGCCCTTTTCATTAGTGAAATTTGACTAAGTTCAGTGTTGGTTATGAAATGCAAAACTAGACAAGTTTTGATATTACTTTTTTTACTCAGGGAAAATGTTTATAGTGTTTTGGGAAAATTATTACATCAAGTAAATCAATATGGTCACTATAGAAATAATAATGACAAAAATTACAACGTACAGATTTCTGTTTTGTACGTTATTTCAGTTGATTCTTGCAATAACCTATCGAGGTCCCTATTTGTCTTCCTATGAAAAAGATGTAAAAAGATTTGTTATTTATTTTCAGTCAGTTAATTCGATTTGGTATATCAACTGTGATAGTACTAATAATGGAAATGAGGTTCATTGCCTATAGAAGCAAGACTTTTTTGTGCTGGATAATATCACATGTATCACACAACTCTCATTTGAAGGGTGTTTTACATTTCACGACTTCCCTTCCCAAATATTATCTCATTTAATCTCCCAAACAACCTTGCTAGGAACTATGAAATATATTATATTCCCGTTTTTATAAAAGAAAACTGAGGCTAAGGAAGGTTCAATGATTTTGCTAAGGCAAAAACTGAGATGAGGACTAGCAAGTACACACTCCCGAGTGTCTGACTTCGATAATGTGAAGTGCTGGGTTTGGAAAGAACAGGCACTCAGGGAAGCAGACTAACTCAGGCAAAGAAGGAGTTATTTAGTACATAATTATGGCTAGGAGTGGAAAGACTGAAGAAATACTTATAAGGATATTTATTTATAAATGTTACTGAACAAATCCAACTGAGTGCCAATATTGTCAATTCCATAGACTCGATGTGCTTCCTAACTTCCTACCATTTTTAGGAAGTAGCATAAATCAAGAAAATTACATCCACTTTAGGATCAATAATTCTTGCTCTTAATCTACATCATCTTGGTTTTGTGAGGAATAAAGCAGTATACATAGCAGAAATTCTCTGAACTTCAAAGGAAAAAAGGCACTATATAAATATTGGTATTAGTATTATCAATAACATTTATAATGCCTGTCACCTCTCTACCTCAGAGACGTGTTGTGGACATTTGAATGAGGTAATGTCTGTGAAGCCTTATGAGTTCTCGAAATGAGAATTAAGAAATAAATACAAAACGTTTTTATCAATAAAGTAGTAGGTGAATCTGGTCTAGACAGAAAGTAATAAAATTTGCGCAGTGAAGTAGACACTGGTAGCTTTTTCCAAACAATGCTGGTGATGGGGTACCACTACTCTGGATTTTGAAATATAAATCTGTTTTCCTAAGATCATCTTAGTATTATTAAAAATATAAATATGAATCCTTTGAACACCCTCTACAGAGTAAGCTTATATTTCACAATTCTATCTTTAAAAATATGACTTCCACTATTATGTCATAACTATGTTATGCAAGAAAGTCAGTTTCTGTATAAAGAAAAGGTTATTGCCATTTAACACAATTTGCATCTCTCAGTGTTTTGTTGGTTTTTTTTTTTTTTTTGTATTTTTTCTTGATGGCACTTGTATATACCCTATAGAAAAGTCAACTGGGACCATTCGGTTTACAGATAGTAGAGTTCTGTCATTTAATAACATTTTCTTCTTCATTGATCATTCTTGTGATTTTGTGTCAATTTCCAGATAAGCTAAAATACATTTTTGGAATACATATACAGAAGTCATAATCTCCCTATGTAAGGAAGTTTGCAATATTCCTTTGAAAATAGCATTTAGAGACACTAATAATAGAACCATACAGACTATTTTAAGAAACGTTGCTTGAAGAGTAATTCTCTGTTGCTTTTGCTGGTTCCTTTGCTGTTGATGGTTATCATCAGCAAAACGATCATCTCCTCACAGGGAATTGTACCGAATGACATTTAAGGAGTTTAATATTTAGTGCTATGATATTATATTTGCTTTATTCAAGTTGATAATGGATTTCTAACCTAAATAAATTAATTAAATGGTTTGTCCTCTGCTAGAAAGGAAAAAAAATAAAGCTTTGATTGTAAGCTGGAGTCTGCACTACTTTGTAAAGATTTCTCCTTTGGGTTCTGGTCTTTAAATCAACTCATATCTTCAGACGTAGAAGTTTTAAAATTAAACTCCATGATCACACAAAGACAAATGCACCACAGATGCTTCTGTTCTAGCCTGCCGTCACCATACCACAATACCTAGGGGAGCAAAATGATAAAACTAGGGTGAAGTGGGGTGTCTTATGTTGAAGTGGTAACTTCAGAATCTAATTGAGGGTGGGAATTGAGGCGTATTTATGGACAGCTCCCCCTCAACACACACACACAGTGAAGGGCATCACATTTGATTGAATCATTTAGATAACTGAAACAATACATGTATTTAAGTAGTGACTACATGACAGAAAGACTACAGCCCCACAGCCCCCATCTGTCTCACTGCAGTGGACAAAAGGTTACTTTTTGATACAAGTTAGATTTTAAGGCTTTCATATCTAATGATCATTGGGAATAATAAACAATACAGAAGGACGTGGGTTTGAGTCACTTTCTCTATCTCAGATATGTTTATTTCCCGATTTTTTTAAAATTTGAAAAACCAGAGGCTAAATCAACAAGTCACCTTATTATTTAAAAGGAAACTTTAAAAGTATATGGAAATTATTTTTAAATTAATAGTCCCAGGAAGTTGCCTGAATAATTTCGTTGGCATCTATTTGATTAGTATTTTTCTGTGACTATTATCCAACTCATGTATTGAGTCTGGATTTATCTTCACCTCCTGTCCCCTTCCCCCATTGGAGGAATAATTGCTGTTCTTTTCAAATCTCCTAGGATAGTCTTTGCTCTGCAAAGTTGTAACAAGATGTGACATCCAGTCCTAGTTAATCAGTGTTCAGCCCAAACCCACAGTGGCAGTGAAGAAGGTGGTACTTACAATTTGCCGGTGACACTGACCAGGTTTTTAAGGAATAAGAGCGAGGGAAAATAGCATAAAATACTTAAATTTTTATGGAAAAGGTATAACTTGGTGAAAAAGCACCATCATAAATTCCCAAAAAGTGTAGCTTAATGATACACTTAGAGTAAATCATTTGCCTTGAGAGACAGGAGGTCTCTGGTGACCCGCATTGCAGCCACAAGAGACTCCTAGACTAGCTACTTTCAGCTAAATGTACTCTCATATTAATATTTTAAAATGCCATAATGCCTCTCTGAAAACCTCAGAGGACAGATACATCAATTTGCGAGGTCTTCACTCCAGGAAATAGAAACAGGGATAATCTGCCATTAAAAGAAATAGTTCATTATGTCTGCTTCTTGGGAGCACATAAACTATGTCCCTCACATACTTAAGTTGCAAATCCTCACTTTAATGTGAAGGGAAACACCATGCCCCAGAGCTTTATTGT
This sequence comes from Avahi laniger, assembly GCA_963575035.1. Classification (NCBI taxonomy): domain Eukaryota; kingdom Metazoa; phylum Chordata; class Mammalia; order Primates; family Indriidae; genus Avahi; species Avahi laniger. The sequence goes on along the minus strand of CAUYSK010064749.1, from coordinate 47,721 downwards.
CCCACTGTTTATTAGTACAAAAAGGTTTGTTGTGGTATGAAATCTTAAGCTTGTTGCAGTAATCAATCAGCTTCAAAGACTCTTTACCCCGAGCCAGATTCATTACAAATAAATCAATTAAACATAAAGTTTCTATTTTCGGGAGGTTCACGATGTAGAATAGAAGCAAATGCATCACAGTTAGAGAAAGGAATTTTCCTGGAGCAATGTCTTTTCACAAAGAGCCCTTTTGCCTTTATTGCACCATGGAGCACATGCTGTAGTTTGCTCTTTTATTTTAGTTAATTGCAGACATTCTTCTTCTTAGCATATATTTTTCATTGGGGAAAAATCACATCCATATGAAAAAGATATGTGGTAAGCTAAAAATATTGCTGGAGGCAGGAAAATATAAACTATTGGTTTGTGTCTTCTTGTCATTACCAGCCTGAACCTCTAGTGAAGCATTTGGGTAATTTTCACTCTCCAAGCTTTATTGTCTTCTTTTCAACCTTTGTGCTAAGATTGTTTATAGTACAGGCAGCTCTGTGGCAGAAGCAAAAAAACAAGACAAAACAAACAAAAAACCCAAACAAGCAAAAAAGCTGAAAACAAATCAACAACAAAAATCTCTCAGTATCTCGATTTCAGTCTTCCTCATTATTGAGACAAAAAGAACTACGTGTTCTAAACCAAGGCCTCTTTGACTCATTTTGGGAGTGTAGTGACTGGGGAAAATACAGTTGCAATGATATTTTCCACCTAAGTCAAACTTACCAATTGAACACAATAAAAGCACTCATCAGTGACTTCCTTAATTTTTCACATATTTTGTCCTAATGTGTTTTTAATAAAACTAGCTGTTTACAGAGATGCCTAAGAAGTGAGAGCCTTTGGCCATGAGAGAGGCCAAAACCAAATGACTCCTTACAGAAATACAGTCCAAGTCATTCATGCCACAGGGAGTAGGAGTCGGGGGCAGCACAGGGGGCGTGGGAGGTGGGGAGGGTGATGAGCGGATCTCCCTTATTTATCACTCTGCTTACATAATAAAATGCCTGGCAGTCCAAACCCAAAAACAAAAAGATGAAAGCACCTCAGCATCCCACTTAAGTATTAATATCTTTTGTCCAGCAGTACTAATAGTTGTTTTGATGACACACGATATGCCTTACATATGGTGACTCGTGACAGTGCCCTTCTGGAGCCATCCCAGAGACAAAGATAGAGAAACCACCAAATATAACAGTGAGCACTCGCTGCGAGGCAGCACGCAGGGTACCTACTTAGAGGAAGTATAAAATCTCCAGTAAGACATTTTCTGTTAGGTTACTACATGGTCTTTTTGAGAAAGAAATTAAAAACGACATCCTTTTCCAGGAATTGACAGTGTGATGGCCCTGATTTGTTTGTCTGCGATGAGGTTACATCAAGACCCCCATCACCACCGCCACTGGTAATAAAACACCTGCTCTGATAATAAACAAAATATGCTGGAAAGAGAAAGTGCCTCCGTGAGCCACTGGCAGGCTTATCTGATGTGCTTCAAAGACTTCTCTGATGTACCATTTTTGGTATGTTCTTTAATTTCATCATTTCAACAATAAAAACTTCTGAAAGTGTGTGGTAATGCTAAAATATGCTAATGATAACATCAAATTACCTAATATTTATGCTATTAAAATATGAATGCTCAAGGGAATAATGAATTGTGTTTTAATCAACATAAGCAAATCAGACCTTTCCATGGAAAGTTTTAGTATTCACTAATGGGCAGCATTTATGTATTCTGCAGATAAGTGCTTTGTCTATGAAAGCAAATATTTTTTTCTTCACATTTGTCATAGAAATGTCTGATATTAAATTAGATATTTATTTATTTTTAAGGAACTCTAAACTTCTTAGCATTGGCTTGGAACATATTTCAGATACTACAGAGATCATTTATATGTTGCTTTACTTATATATCTTGATCCAAAAGGTATGTGAGGTAAAATACAGAAAATACTTCTTAAAAAATCGAGATATTTATATTAGAATTCATATCAGGAAACACTGGACAAAACATTAAGTATAATAAAATAGTTAGGTTATTTTTATAAAGGAGGTTGATTCAGAGTACCACCATTAAAGAAGCTTTTCTACTTCCTCTTACATTCTTACTGGAATTATCTGCTATGATAACAGAAGATCACTGTGTATTTTCTTATTAAAAATGAGGGCCTCTTGAGGGGGTTTGGAACTGATTATTTTTATAAATATTTTTCTATTTTTATAGAATATTCTAATAGAAGATTAGGCTCTCATCCTTTAGCATTAAGATAATTAAGAAATATAATTTATCACACAACAGATTTTTTAAAATTACATTATCTAAAATATGTTGTGTGCTCTTAATTGTTTCTCAAAACATATGTTCTTTGGCTCTTTTAACTGAATTAGTAATGGAACAGTTTGGCAAAATGAGTCAAACTGAAAGTGTAGACAAAGCCAAAATAACAGCATGTTCTTGACAAATATGCTGTCATGGGAAAAATAAAAATGACAGAAGAGGATGACAATGATGATGGTGATGATGAAAGAGACAAAGAGGAGGAAGATAAAGTTAGTGTGATTTTTGCCATCATTAATAATGAAAATTTCTTTTCCACTGTAAATAACCCACAAGTGGATTAACTTTAAAAGGAAATTCTGAATTATAGGAGTTAGATCATGAAACATATTCCTTTATGCTATTATCAACTCAGAGGAGAATACTGACCTTCATATTTGTCGTGATAGTAAAGCTTGTTTGTAATTGTTCAAAAATATGTTATTAAGGTCTTTACAGAAAAGTTCAAGGATAAGACTACTACAGTATATTCTGATTAGATAGTTTGAGAGAAGAATTTGATCTACTTTTGATAACCAATTCCTAGCTATTTCAGTTATGATATTTGTATTATGATAAAAGTTTCTCAGGAAAAATGATAGAGTGGGAATTTTATCATTACTTTGGCTGATCTATAGATTTAAAAAGAGAAATAAAGATTGATGATGGAGAAATAAATATTCTAAATTGTTCTTATACATGTTTTCAGTAAGGTAAAAGGGGATTTGAATGGTCAGTAGGTTATCTGTGTCTGAAGCCAGCCTGCTGTTGATGCAGAAGATTAGTCTGAGAGCCCAGACCTGTTCGGTGGTGAGAAAAAAGCTGGTAAAGAGCTTTCATGCTGAACACAGTGAGACCCAATGTATGGAGTCTGGCATATATAAAGAATTTTCTTTCTGTTAATTGATCAGTTTATGTATTATTTCTATTTTCAAAAATTATTCCTGAGGAAGCAGAGTAAATATGATTCCTCAAATATGTGTCTATCATTCAGTAGAGAATTTAAATAGTTCAGGAGGCAAAGAATTTTCTCTTGGCTGTCTGTCTCAATTTTTCTTAATAGCACATGGCTCCCTGATTCCAGTCAAGAATAATTCTTTCATCTGTAGAACATACTAAGATTGTCACATGGCTATGGCTTCAGGAGACATAAATCACTAAGTCATCCAGGAAAATTTGTGGCTCCATACATCCTTTGTAGTCCATATTTGAAATTATTCTTTGGGCAATTATAGCCCCAAATCTTAATTATTATGGGGAATTATTTTGAATCCCAGGACTTTCCACTGAAGTTTTCTACAATCCATTTAATAAAATACATTATTTGTACAACATTTCATGCATTTTTCTGCTGAGTCTGATTGAGAGTATAGCCTGCCTACTTTACCAAAGTTTGGCTGGCTTCTTGGCAGCTAATGTCAAGAGAAGGGATGACTAATCTGCTATCTCAGTCCTACAAACAGAGCCTTTGGAGCAGGTTTGGACCCGCCTAGACCTGTAGAACTGTTGTTAGTGGGGAAATTTTTCTTAGAAGACTGTTAGAGCAGAGTACTTTGAATTCTTTGCACTGTAATAGAAAGTTACTTATAGTATCAGAGAAAAATCTCCTTCTATCTCAGCCTAATTAAACCTCTGAGTGCATCATTCCAATTAAACGTTTAGAATTTTGAATATCAGTGTTAAGCTATGGAATAGATTTCATGGGAAATTTCTAGCAAATTTACTTCATGCAGAAATTTTATTCATACAAAAGCTAATTATTACTTATTCAATAAAATCGGCTTGTGTATCAAACATATTATGTAGCTTCCTCAGGTTCGTGAGTAGAGAAAGATTTCAGAGCCAGAGTGGAAAAATTAAATAGGAAGTAAATGCAGTGGAGACAGCTATTTTGAAAGTTTAGCAGTGAAAGAAGAGAGAATAATATGGTAGAAAAGAGAAGAACTTCAAGATTGAGTAAAAGCAAAATACTTTTCCAAAGTATGTTATTGAGGACAATGGGGGGGAAAAAGGAAGTTCACCACAGTTGTGCCTCCTAGAGGGTTAGATCACTGTCCAGGACAAAGTCAACTCTGGCAGTGAGGGTAGGTCCTGAGTGGGGAAGACGAACTCACTGGGATGGTTTTGATCTTCCAAGAAAAGCAAATGAGGGGCTTATCTGCTCAAAGCAGAAGAAAGGAGGGTAAATTGGGGATTGTCAAATGAGTGCTAAGATATTTAGAACTATTTTTGTGGGGAATATAGTGAGAAGAAACCAAGGAAGAGTTAAATAAAAGGATTTGAGAGAGTCACTGTGAGCCCAGTTTGAGTGTGAAAACTGTGATTTTGATTCCATGTTTAGGCTGCTGTGACCCATTGTGAAATTTCCCAAATGTTCACAACTTTTTTGCTTTCTCCCTAAACTGCTGTGGTAAGGTCATACATGGCCTATTTGCCTCATGAAGAAAATGCGTGTTTCCAACTTTTCTTACCCCCCAAAATAGATTTTATGTGTTTCTTGCGCCAGTGAAATGGGGTAAATGTGCTAATATAAAAAGACATCCTAATTACTTTACCTAACCCTATAAGATCTTTTGTCATTCTTCCCAAATAACATTATTTTTCAACAGGGTGATTTAGAAAACATTTCTATACCCCTGAAGAGACATACAAAGCTGGGGAGTTGCAGGCAAGATGGAGGGTGGATAGGACAATCTCTTTGGGCAGTGGATTTTGAAGAATTTCTTATATTACAGCACATAATATAATTGGCCACAGGGGATATAAAATATCTATTATGTGTATCTATGTATATACAATATCTACATAATTATATATACATATTACCTGTGCATTAGGGCTATTCTTCTTTACTAAAAACCTAGAAAGAAAAGACTGTGCTGAGCTGTATAAATATTTCTCTCTTATTGCACAGTATATAAAAATAAAATGACACTTTCAAAATACTTTACCCTGAAAACTTTTCTATTACTTGGGGAAGCTCTTCTTAACTGCTTCCTTCGAGTTTGGTTTGTGATTTACTGGGACCATTTAGAGACAGCTCATATTTTCTAGACATACTGTAGGTATTTTAATGCCTTAATCAATTTTTGCCACTTTAGTTCCTCTGCTGGGCTAGATTAATCTTCCCCTAGGTTCCCAACTTTCAAAGAAGAACACTTATCAAAATCATCTTTACAGGAAAAAATGAAGCTGCAATTAAAAAAAAAAAAAAATGCTCCTCTCTCCCAAGTCATATATCATAAATATGGTTAACTATGATATAAACAGCCTTTAGAATACAGACTTAAAATAAATATGCATTCTTCAATTCTAGAAACTGTGTAAAAATAAATATTGTTTGCTTTTCAATTTAAGTTAATTTGATTTTCATTTTTACTCCACTGATACATTATAATACGTCACTCCCAAAGTAGCAGAGATGCCATACCCAAAACTTGTGATATGAGTGAAAATGAGTTTTTAAAGCAGAAAAAGAAGAAAAAAAGTAAGAGAGGGCATGGGAAATTCTCTATAAATTCATCTCCAATATCTAATTTGGGAAATGTTTTATTCAGTAGGACTTTGTTTATCTTTCCACTGTGAGCTTCCTGGGCTCACTTGGTTTTGGCATCTATGTGATCTCTCCTTTTGATGAGAGTTTCCCCCAGCTTGCTTTCCAAGAAGCCTCGGCTATCATACAAAGGGACTTAGAAGAATAGGAAAATAGTTGTTTTGCTCTTCTGCTGTTAGGATGGAGACAATAAATTAGATTGACTTTCCCTTTCTCCAGAAGTAAAGAGGTACCAGAAATACCAAGTCTGACCCTAACTAAGTAACTTATAAATGTAACAGACCAAGGTATCTGACTCTTAAAATTTTCCCTGGGATGCCATTCTTCTTAGGTAACTATCAATAACAAAAGGAACTACATTCTCAATTCAGACATAAGAAAGATCGAGGTCCTGTTGATGTCTATAGTGATAAAAGTATCTAAGTATATAAATCATTGCAGGCCAGCCTTGGGCTCCCAGGTTCATTCTCAAAGAAATATTTTAAAGCACTGGAAATTTGACAAGAATATACATTTTCAAGGAATGAAATAAAACTTGGATCACCTCTAAAATAAATTTAGAATTATTCCTCTCTTGAGCTAAACTTTAATATGGGAAAAAATTTCTACCCCTCTCTTCCTCAAAATTACAGCAAAATATTTGCTGTTGTTTCACAAGTTTTACTAATAGAAAATATGGTTCTGGTCAATAACTTCAATAAACATTATCTAGAGATGTATTAATTTCTAAAAAGCCTTTGTGGTCATCATTTGTTGCTTTGGTGAATCTAGAAATATGCAAACTCCGGACAAGAGACAAGAGAGGAGGAAACTTTGGGATGAGAATCAAGAAAATTGGGAAATATGGGTTCCTAGCTGGACTCCAATGTTGACTTTTTAGAGTTAGACACACAGTCTCAGTGTGCCTAAGTTTCCCCAGCTGTAAAATGAGGAGTTTAAGCCATGTTACTCTCTGGGATCTATCCCCAGCATTGAATCTATGTTTGAAAGCCTTTGTCTAAAACAGCAGCTTCAACAATTCAAAAAGGGTCTGCAACAAGGAAACTCTGGTGAGGGTTTATAAACATGGCAATTCTTGGACTTCTCAATGTCTCTGATTTGCCTTGAGCCATTTCTAAAATACATATGGACACCACTAGGTAAAGTGTATATTTTCTTTTCTTGTTTTAGGTCTCTGTGTGATAGAACTGTGAGAGTCCATCGTAGTGCACTGAAATCCGACAGGAAGGGCAGCTTACGACCCTCACACAGAAGGCAAAATCTGAATGACGGGAGACTTTCTGAGTGGGATGTTCATGCTCCTCCTGCTCTTGTTTAATTGGGGTTTCATATTTAGAAGACTCTTGATAGGTTAAGTAGAAATCTGAGTCTATCCTTTGAAAGAAAACTCTTAATGATATGCTATGTGAACACGTTTTCCTTTCCTGCTTAGCAATTTGCATAGGCTCCTTCCCTATTTGTCTCTTGATAATCTCATCAATCTCATTCATGCCCTCCTGACCACAGTGCCTGATTGCAGTAATTCCATTTTAGTGGGGCTTTCAGGAGGACTTGGCTTCTGCATTTAGCTAGTACTGTAGGATGGAATGATGCTGTCTTCCCGAGAGTGAGCCTCTGAGATCATATTATGCCTGCCTTGATTTCTTTGTAAAGGCTGCCTATAGAATTTCATATTGATTTTAAGCTGGTGCTGTTTCATTTTTAACTCCTTTGTAAGCCAGGAGTCCAGTTATATTAGTGTTTCCTCCTTATCATTCTGACAGGCATTGGTTATATGCTTTTTTGCAATCTTTATCCTTCACTCTGTGGTAGCTCTTTTGGTATAGAACTTGTTCCCTTAACTCTTTTGTTAAAAGAGTAAAATCCCAGAGCAGTACAACACAAGGATGTAAGGCTGAGGTATCATTAAAAGAATAATTTAACATATACATGAATAAGCAAAGAGCTTCAAAAACCAGAAAGGTCGGTGAAGGATGGGTATTCATGCTGAGAATGCACAGTGGCTTTGGCAGCCTTGCACTGTTCCACAGAGGGTTCTGTAGAAACAAGTTTTGCCAAGTAATATGGAGTAGAGCCTCGTTGTCAGAGGAACAGTGAGAAATGGCTATAGGTGTGACTATAGAAAGTATATCTTAAGTTTCAATGTTCATCAACTGGCTGCTCCTCTGAACCTTAATTTGGTGTCATGTGGCATAAAGGTCTGCCCTAAAGCAATACAGATTTACAAATGACATCACACTATGTACACATACATTTTGTAATGCATTGGAATTTACATAGCCTTTCAAATCATTGTGTCATTCGATCTTCACAAAGGCCCTGTAACACAGGGAGTTTAGCTATTAATATGCCCATTTCAGAAGTAAGAAAACAGATCAAGAGAGAACAAATTAGTCCAATCAACAAATGTGCAATAGAACTGGGGCTGGAATTCCAGTTTCCTTATAGCAAACTTGTTGCTCTTTAATTCTGTGGCTGTCTCAAGTAACACAAACAAAACACAACTATTGCATATTCTTGACATCACCTTTAGATTTACAATTCCTTATTTATTTCCTTGTCTTTGTACTTGTGAGTGTACTTTCAGATTTATCTCCAGCAGAGCGGAGTTACTTTTATCACAAAAGAGAATGATAGAAATCAAGGTCTCCATGTTAAGCATATTACTCTTAACTGCTTAGGGAATTGTCCCACTGGATTGCCCTATTGTACTTAAAATTTTATTTTAGCTCCATTTTCTTGTCTGTAAAGTGAAGGGGTTAGGCTCAGTTCCGCTCATTCTATGGTAGTGTGATTAGGAGAATGGGAGGTGAAGAAAGAATCAGAGAGGCAAGTGCATGTGATTATCATAGAATCACAAGTAAAGTGCATTATGCATGTTTTAAAACTGGATATAGTATTTATATTCTAAAGTGTTTCCTTATGACTCACCTTCATCCTTCAGTGTCCTGTTTGGTCGTATTGCAAATTTAATCCTTACACAAATCCAAATTAATTTGTTTGTCTTCCATATAAGATACTTTACACTTTCAAAATGTGTTTATGTCCAAACCCAAAATGTTTAGTTTTGTAGAATTCTTTCAGTTGATATAGGGTTTGTAAGAATAACTGTAAATATTCACTCAAATATTATCATTTTTCCCCTTAATTGTGACTTTCTAGAGTGCTGAAGCACTAGGAATCATTTTTAATTTAGTGAAGCTATCTTCTTTATTTAATGCCTCGATGCTATGTTAGAAACAAAACCATGTATTTCAGCTTTCAGGAACAAATGGCCTTTGAAAAGACTTGTGTTAAACCCAATAATTTTCTTTTTAAAATATTTCAAATTGTAAATGAAATATTTCATATTTTAATAACTTTTCCTATTCTATATTGCTAAACTGAATAATCTGATAAACCAAATATGTCTTAGCTGATAGAACTAGAGGAACTTAAATCACTTAGGCATTCAGATCAAAATAAGATTCATAAATATGTTTTTATAAAGTCCTTCGATAAACACGGACTTCTGCAAGACTCTTTGGTTACATATCCCAGACTTTGATATGGCACTTTGGAAGCCAGAAACATCAACATCAACAAAACAACAACCACAACACAAAATCCAGAGAAATATATGTAAGTAGTAAAACTTTCTATTTTTTTCTTCAAATTTAACTTTTATAATGCCATTAGTATATTCCAGCAATAAGCTCATAATTCACCCTTTCATCTTCCTGATTTTTTTATGTTCCTAAATAAATAGGAACTCAAATTAAAATGAAACTTAGGGCTTAATTTCTGCTTTTTATTTCTAGTACTTTATGTGCAGAAATACAAACCCAGGCTACATGAATCTTTTTCAACTTTTATGCATGATTTCACTAGAGAATTTATTTGCTGCAAAGGCCACCAGACCATGTTTTCTTCTTAACACACACATTGACTTTGTTCCCAAGTTTTTTGACGTGACATGGCTTTTTATTCTCTTAAGTTCAACTCAAAGGCGGATATGATCAAAACTGACAAAGAGCAAATATATTCCCTTAATAAAATCCATAGTCATAGTTACATCTGTGCACAACCATGACAGTGAAACCCAAAACCAGGCAAAACCCACCACTTTTTCTTAAAAAAAAAAAAATTCTATATGCATCTCGGGTTCATTAGATGGCTTGCAGAGGTCTGGATGTCTTTCCATCAACAGGGGTCACCTCCTGCACACATTATGGGTGACTTCTGGTTTTGGATAGAACTATTACTGACCTTCAGTGTGCTAAGATTTGCTTCAAGTCCTTGAGCTTATTCATACTGAAACTCGGAAGATATAAACTGAGATCAAAATACCGCATTCAAAGAGTTGCCTGAAAGTTGAAACCACCCAGCCTCAAGCATCTGCAGCTATGAACAAAGTTTCTGGGAGGTTTACCCTCAGTGAAGTCATTAATAGAGTAATTACCCCACATTTTCATAGGCACATCAACTGGTGATGATAGAATATAGTTTAATTTTTCTAAGTCTTCTTGGTTATGTCTCAGATTTATTTTCTATTGGGCTTGGTCCAGTACCATCAGAAGAAAAGAAAAAAACAATTACAAGGAGACAGAGCCCCAGTTTCAGAGAGCACATTCTCACTCTGATGTTTCTGATACAGAATCTTAGAGTGGACTTAAGAGGAGCCATCTGTGTGGGAGCACATATTGATGACTTGGCTGGCAGCACTTCCCTGCTGAGTGCCGAGCTACAGATGCACTCCCAATCAATTCCCACACAGCCACAGCTCAGTGAACTATTCCAAAGGAAAGGAGCAGCGCACCGGCGGATGTGAGGTCCAGAAACATCAGAGCAGGGTCCAAAGATGGTGTCTCCAAATAAAGCAGAGCAGCAGTCGACCTGAAGAGACAAGGTGGCAAAAAATGAGGATGAAATAAACTAAGACAAAGTGTGTGTGTGTGTGTGTGTGTGTGTGTAACATGGAAGGAATAAAAACAGATATTGCTTTTTTATGTTGTGCAATGAGTTTGTTGTAAGATAAAACACAAGAGACTACCCTTTGTAGCAGAGACCAGATACTGTTGTTGAATTAAATTAAATGAAATAAACAAATACAGTCCTTAAAAAGAAGACAACTATTGAACAAACCAAAAGTGAAAATATTACATATATAATATATAATTGTTTTTAGTTAAATGTTTTCTTATAATAATAAAACCTGATGGCTTGCAAACTGACTTCACTTACATTTTATCTAAAAAACATTAAACGCTGTATTCTGAGATCACTTTCTGCAGCATTTCTGTCTTCTCTGCGTGTGTTTATAAATGTATATATGTATGTGTGTGTATACACATATGTTAATACCATTTATGATCTGCTAAGTAGGACTTACTGGAAATGAAATAAGTTTTAAAAACAATTTAAAATTACAAAATGTTTTACATTGAGTTTAAAAAAATAAGTTAGTAAAACATTCACCTTAAAACTCAAAAAGAAAAATATTTAATTTTTATCTAGTTCAAAATGCTTAAGTTGATCAAAAATGTACAGAAATGTATTCTTAAGATAGTAATTTTAAACTCAATATCAAGTGATTTTAAAAATAGTTTTCTAGCAAAAAAATAGCTGAGTCTTTTTTCAATGTTACTGTTTTTTTAACTCAATGATTAAAAAATACACATTTTATTAAAAAGTCCTCAGTGTTTTCCTGATGCTTATGGTCTATTGTTAAATTGGGAGAAAGGGTAACCGATGACTTAGGTAGAAATGCACATTGGACTAAAAACTAAATATTACTAATTTTTACAGTAAATATCATGGAATAAAGAGATAAGGATCAATGAATAAAAATGACTTATGACATATTTAACTAAAGCAAAAATGTAGACATCCATTTTAAGTAGGTTTTATAGCACATAAGAGATAAGATATGTATAGAAAAAAATTTCAGAGCTAAAGTTTTTAAGTGAAAGATGAATTGTTGACAATATTGTGAGGTGTCTCTTGAAAATGTCTGGGACAATTAGCTTTCTAAGGTAGCTCAGACACAAATAGCTGAATTGTACATAAAATTATAATCTAATATCCCTTTTGCCTTACACACTTTCATATTTAGCATTTTTATAAATACACATTTTTATGTTAAAATTTTTAATAAAAATTGGTTATATAGTGATGATCCCTTGGCAATTACTTAATTTACATAATTTCCATTTTATCTTTGATTCTTTCAACCACATTGTGAGGTTATTACACCATTTTGCAGACAAGAAGCCTTTGCACATGCTGGTGAACAGAAATACTAAAACCCAAAACCAATCATTTCAATCACTATTTTCCTCGACCCACCTCAATTTCTGAAATAGAGTGATGTATATATATTATGCATTTAATAAATACTTTGTGATAGATTGATCAATTATGAGCCAAGATTCTTGTCCTATGAGATATGCACAACAGCATCTAAGAAAACAGAGCAAACATCTCTTATTTTTCACAAGCTCCGTTTGCTTTTTCTGGCTTTCCGGGAGTGAAGCTCAACAACGAGGAGATGAGCAAACCTCCCTTGAAGTAAAATATCTTTCTCTTCCTCTGAACTTCCCTCCTTTGTCCCTATGGCACCTGCTCAATGAAGAGCAAACAGTCGATGGGGTCGCTGTCAATCAATAAGGACTTACTGAGTGCCTTGTTGAAAGAGGCACAGAAATGTGGGAACCAGCCCTAGAGTGAAAGCAGGGTGGGAGGACAGAACAGCTGGCTTTTCTTTACAACTTACTTGGCCGTGTGAATTTGGGCAAATCACTTTCCACCTGCTCTAGACCTCAGTTTGCTCATTTGTGAAGTGAAAGCATGAGGTTAATTCTAAGATGCCTTCCTGCTCTCCCTTCTCTGTTTCTGTTTACAACATCTGTATTTCTTGAAGTAGGGTGTGGGAGGGCATTCAGAGAAATAAATTTGGAAGAGTGGAGATGTTCTGAAATACTCAGTTTGTTTAAACTCATCTCAAAGAAGCACACATTCTATTTTTCTCCACGACTGCTTTCTCGTTTTAAGGTTTGTATTTTCAAAATGACACTTTCCGAATAAATAGATGGGGGCAATAAAACCAGCCATAAAAGCAAACCGGTAAGGTGGCAATAAAATATGAGTCATGGCTCCCAGGATCAGCAGCACTGTCAGCATGTACACATCTCCGTCTACGCCACTAACAACTGCTGTGTTCTCTGGAGGTGGGGAGGCATGTGCTAACCTAAGACTGAGCAGACATTGAAGTATAAGGGGGAAAATGACATAAAAGAGCCTCCTGGTGTCTCAGAGTCAGTCTGGCTCCAAAAACTACCATTTAGAAGAGGCGTAGCTGGATGTAGGTGTGATCCAGCAGATCACATGTGGGCCAAGACATTGAGGGAAGCAATTTCTGTCTTTGATTCTGTCCTTAACATGATGTGTGATGTTGAAGAAGGTTATCAACCTTTATATATCGACTTCTCCGTGGTGAACTGGGTGAAATAACACTTCTTACTTCCCTTAGATGCAAGTGTTTTTTTTTTAAAAGAAGGCCAATATGTATGAAAGGTTTTAATCTCTTTATGTGGAAGAACTCTGCACAACTAATAAGAAGAACTGCATTCATTTTCCACCGCAAATGTTCATGAAATAAAATGAATAGTGTCACAGAGCAATTTGCTGAACTATATTTTGTAAGTACAAATAGGAATTTTCCACATCACATACAATTCAGTCTATCGAATTAGGATGAACATTAACCAAGGAGAATACAATACAGGAGCTGTAATTTAATGATCACTCTAGACAGCTGCCTCCCACATAGCAAGAGGTTATCATAATTATTTACATTTGGGTGTAGAAAGAAGACAAAATCTGTCATCTTTTTGGTGTATTGCTTGTATTCAAAAGGAAATGATCTTCTCTAAGGAGTGCAGTAAGTGATAGGAATTAATTAAAATTCATTAACTTTGATAGTGGAAACAGAAATTTATACCAAATAAAGAATTTCTTTAATTCAAGATAAGAGATTGTCTAGGGAAGAAAAAATCTTAAAAAGACACAGAGAAAGGAAATAATGACTTTTTGACACATTGCTGCAGCCACATAGCCAACAGTTCACTCACTCAGGAAAGGGAACACGCTGGGGAACTGCAGATCCTGAGAGGTCTGCACCTTGCCTCATTCAGTCTTCCCTCCTCAGAATTTCCAAGGTTGATACTTATGTGTACACTGCTGCCTAGATACAGTTAGATGTTTACAAAACATGTATTAGAACCAGGGATTGTGAACAGAGTGCCTATCTGAGTTAACTCAAAATAGGAAACTTTTCTTGTCCAGCTACTTTGGGCTAATCAAATTTTTGTATGATTAAAAGCTTTATTTATGGATAGAAGATGGTCCTATATAGGGGTGCTTTTCCCAATCTTTCAATGAAATCACTCTCCTCTATTCCTACAACCTTTCCTAAAATATTAAATTGAGCAAAAGTTTAAGAAATCTCTTGCTTTGGTGCATGTTCTCTGTCACTGAAGTTGTTTTAAGAATAAAAATGTCACTTGATGCTCATGAATATATCCTCATCAGCTTCCTAAGTCTACCCAGCACATCTGAGCAGACTGTGGGATCAGGCCTATGAGATTTTCTAGCTCTATTTAGGAGAAAAGAAGAATCTAAAGGTCCAGGACCAGGACCAGTTACAAAAAACAGAGCAGATTGGAGTATTGAAATGTGCTTTAAAGAAAGGAATATTTCCAAAGAAGGTAGATTGAATAGTTTTCAGCAATAAGGAGATTTGGGCAACTAAGAGGAAGGGAAGTAGGAGGGTACTGGAACTATTTTATCTATAAGTGAGCTTAGAGATTAATTTTACCTATTTCACATATCTTCTGAGATTATGCTCAGAAAACTTTATTTAATAGGAAGACTTATTTTTATTACATATTCTCTGAATACCTAGCATTTGATTAGATTTAGCAAATGGAAGTTGGAACTTACCTATTACCTTATACAATGCTTCACAAACAACATAGTAAAGCTGTATATCTTTGGAAGTCAAAGATTGCACCCAAATTCATACGAGCTATATGAGACAAATAGAAATATATCCACAAATTAAAAAATACTTATTAAGTGACTACAATAAGCCAGGCACTGTCCTAGATGCTGGGTATACCTGAGAGAATAATTGTAAATAGCCCTGAACTTATTCCATTGGGGAAGAAGATAGATGGTAAGCAAATAAATATGGAAAACACATAATGTGTCAGAATATTATAAGTTTACGGAGGAAAATAAAACAGGGAGGGGGAGTGGAGAGTGCTCAAGCTGGTGAATGGGGTGAGGATGTGCAATTTCATCTAGAAAATTCTAGAAAAGCCTCTTTATGAAGGCAGCATTTAAGTCACCACCCACAGAAGCTCAGGTCTAATGTACATATGGCACTCAAACAAAGCCTGCAATTTTTAAATGATCTCATATGAGCTCAACCGTCAATGCAACTTATTTGGATTTTATTTAAGTTAATTTTTTTTATCTTTATCCATGTAGAGTCACTATGGTGAAGTATACATTATAAAATGTAATTATTCCCCATTGTCCTACATTTTATCCAAGAAAAACTGCAAACCTAAGATCTTGAGAGCTTTAGCTTTCTTAAATCATTACACTTTCCTATGAAAGCATTTATTTACCCCAAAAGAGAAAGTATAATCTTAGTCTTTTACTGTAATGTAACGCAGTATGTAGCAAAAAGCATAAAACTGAGAATTAAGAGACCTGGGTTATAGTTGTATGATTTATACATTAACTATTAACCTCAGTTTGTTCATTTGGGAAATGAGGACATTGAACCATGTCAATATTTCCACAAGGGTAGTCCTCGGAGCGCTAGTGCTGGAGACATTTTTGAAAAATCAAGGGAGCGAGTGGGTAACTAAATTTGGAAGCATCATCTACCACATGACTGCTAATTGGAAAGTCCAAAGGTGTACCAGCAGGTTAAAGATAGTATTGAATGAGACAGTATTGAACCCATTTGACTGTAAACTTTGTTTAACTCAAAGTTTCCTAGACATACTAGAACAAATTTGGGAAAAGCTCAAATACACCATAAATGTTAATGTTTCCTACAGTTAAGAAACTGTATAATCGTTCTTTTTCACTGTTAGTTCTATTCTACTGTATCAGTAAAGATAATCATACTGAGGTTAACAACCACTTGAAAATCTCAGGGACTTAAAAAAAGTTCTTTCTTACTTATGAGACATGTCCATTAAGGATTGGCTCCCAGCTCTGTTTCACAGTTTTCTCCCTGCAATTCCCAGTGGGCAGAGCAACCACAATCTACAGCATCATCGTTACTGTAGTATTAGAAAAGAGAGGCTAGTGTGACCTAATTTTAAGGAACATTTGGAAGTATACACTTAATTTGTACTTGGGAAGAGAACAAGTATTGGAAAAAATGCTAATGACTCTGAATTTACCTTATGAAGGAATCCCACGGTTAAATTAAACTTAATAGATGCTAGATTTTATAAATTTTAAGTTGTTGAGTGTTGGATTTTGTTGTACTCCAATAAAGAGCATTGGACTTTATTGTGGCAGGCAATAGGTTACTTGTGGATAAGCTTTACGTTTTTAAGACTTATTTTCAAATTTTCTTAAAGTAGGTCTGGAGCAGACTTTTTTCCTAGGGCTAATTTAGCCCTGCTTCTAAGGCATGACCCTTTAGTGGCCTCTACCAAATGTTCTAAGTATTGAACGAGATTTCTGTATTTTGGCTAGTGAAAATTTCAACAATTCTTGACCCTGTGTAAACTCTGGAAATTATTCAGTACCCATTCCCCAGAAATTGTTCTTTCCTCAGAAGTTGTTCTTGCCTAGCCTCTTGGGGATTCACTTTATACATGCATAGGTTGGTATTAAATTGAAGGTTCAAGGCAACTACTATGCACATTTTTGGATGTCTTTGCATAGCTCCCTCCAGTAAATGCTCTGCAAACTCTACCTGCTTCTTCACTCAGGGAAGCCACCAGGCTCTGTTTGGATTTACCTTCCCTGTATTGCAGTCTAGAAATTTTCTTTAGGCAAAAAGCCTGGACAACTGTAGGTCTTATTTCTTGTTTCCCTTTTCTCAAGAGTCACGGTACCATGCTGTCTGCTGTTCAAAGCATGAAAACAATTATTTCCTATATTTTGTCCAGTTTTCTTGTTGTTTATGGAATGAGGTTAAGTTCAAACCTTCTTACTCCCTTATGGCCGGAAATTCAAGTCTCTTAAATCTAAATTTAGCTCTTGAATTATAAACATTTTGTTTTTCAGCATGGCAAAGCACCATGTCTTAGAGATCAACAAAATGGATTTCTTGTTTTTCCCTGGGAGAACAGCAAGCTATAAACATGAAAAACTCCAAATACTGTACTTCCAATTTCCTGAAATTTAACTCTTGAAGCCAATGGGAAAGATGTATGCTCACCCAGGTAATTATAAAGATACGTAAGCAAAGAGACCATTTCTAGAGCAACCAACTTATTTTTCCCTGAAGCATTAAGACATGGTAAAAATATTCCAGTTTCTGTAAATATTCATCTTGAAGTCAGGTAGAAACTAAAATACATTATTGAGAAAGTAGTATTAATTTAATCTAGAAAAATAGCAATAATTTTATTACACATCTTTCTTGGCAAGCCAATGGTTTGAATTCTTATTAATACATTGAAAGATCAGCTATCTCCTTGTAGCAACTATGACATTAAATAATAACCTGAGAAATTGTCATGAAAAGGCTGGAATCCAGACTATAATTTGTGGTGCTGGTATATTCTAGTGTACAGAAGAGTTCCAGTTACATAATAGGTTTTCAGTAGATATTACCTGAATGAGTGGATGAATGAAAGATGACAAGAAAGAATGAGGTGTTGTGATGTGGTAACAATCCTTTTTTACACGGAAGGCATTACTCTTTCCTACCTTGAAGTAGTCAGTTCTGAGAAAGTGTCTAATGCCAGGAATGGTTGGTTTTAGCATCAGACAGATGGATGGATATGTTTCTCATAAGAATTCTGGAGACTTTAATTATAATAAATAATAATGAATGAATGATGCAATAATGATGTTATAATAATAATGAATAATGATGATGAATAATAATGAATTATTAATATATTTTCTACGTACTTTTTATGTTTACCTCATTTATCCTTTACTACAACACTGTGAGGTAGATATTATTACCCCATTTTACAGTTGTGGAAACTGAGGCATAAGGATAATAAGTGACTTGAAATTTCCTAACAGAATAAAGTTGTAAATCTACAGTCTGGTTCAGATGCAAACAATTTACCCAAAGGGCTATACTGGCTCTCTGTACACAGGGATCAAATAAAGGGGATCCCACCAACACTGAAAGTAAAGAAAATCCCTCTGGCAATTAATTTATACAGCTAATGACGAATGCATCACATGAAGAAATCTGAAAGTTAACCTGAAGAGGATGTCTTTCAGGCCAACAATACTTGACAGGACTGATTGAATGTATTAACATATCTCTAAAAAACAGCAGAAAAATATGAAAGGGAAAATGCTGGTCAACTATGAAAGCATCGAGAAACTAAATTTGGTGTGGAAAAAGAGAAGATGCCCTGATCTGAAGGACAGAGCTGCTGTTTCTCAGTGGTAAGCAACTCTCACTACTACAGAGGTGCATGCCTCAGACTTTAGGTGAGACAGTTCAAAATGAAATCCTATTGCACTAAGACAACGCACACAAGGAAAATTTCTCATTGCAATTTGTCTTCAATGTTGTTTGCTACTATGGAAAGAAAATACTGCACAGAGGATGTAAACATATGCCTCAATGGAAACTAATTTTTTACAATTCTTGTTTAAATACTTAAAGATTTCAAAAATTTAGTTACAAATCATCTCTGTTCTCCAAAACAATTAATTCAGTAAAATGACAAAATGGAATCTCTTTCATCTTCGCAACCTAGAAATTCTGCCTTGGAAAACTACCTCATTTTTATAGGAGTGATATAATAGCTTAACTGCTAGCTCTTTAAACTTCTGTCCCTACTGTTCAGATCAAGTAGAAAATGATTAATATTTGGTTTTTTATATAGTAAAGTCATATAATTTCAAAGATTTGAAAGAATAACCATATGACTGACATTTACTGAGCATTTGAGCCAGACACCATCCCGAGAGCTTTACATTCTGTATATTATTGAATACTTGAAGCCCTGTGATATAAATCCTGTTATCAGTCTCATTCTACAGAGAAGAGAATTGAAGCAAAGTAAATTTAGTATCTTGCATAAGGTCACAGAACTGATCAGTTGACTTGAACTCAAGTCTACCTCTAAGTCCCACTGTGTGTGCTAACACTCTGCTATCTATTTCCCAGAGTGGTATCCTTTTAGAATACAGATAACATAGAATTCAAACCCAAACCATAGCCAACATATTCATTTTCCTTTGTATCCTAATCTTAACTTTTGTCCTACATTTGTTTAATACAACTAGATTTGCAAATGGAAGAAAACAGTATCTCCTTTATTCCTTTATTCAAGTGTTGAGATAATCAACTCTACTTCCATACCTACCAGTCCCTTGTAGTCAGTTCAATAACTTCCATTCAATACTGGAAGTTCAGTGGTGATCGACTTCCATTCTATTTATTTCTCTGCACAAGTTGTGATGAATGATGAATTGTTTTTCTTTTCTTTTATTTTTTCCTGTGATTTAGTTTGTAAAGAAAAAGAAAAGGGTTAAAGTTCCCAGGCTCAAAGTAGAATTTACCAGAAATGAAGATATGTGTAATAATTTCCAAATTGTATTTACGGATATCATTTTATTCTATTGATTGGAAACTGCACTCAGCAAAGGGGATCATACAAGGGAGATAAGAGAGAATGAGAAATTGAAACAAAGCATTGATGGAAGTTTCCTAACAGCAAAAATTGAGAAGGCTGTGCCTTCCCAGGGGAAGTGGGGATGGACCTGATGCCTCAAACAGTGAGAGCCCTGATGGAATCAATGGCAGTGAATCCCGTAATTACTAAATTAGACTGTTCCATTTCTGGATAATGCATGCTGCATTTTGATCTTGATTTAAAATCCAATTAGTTCAGGATCATCATTCCGGTTAGTTCTAGCTTCTCTCTCGTGGCTTTGAGAATAGAGCAATAGCTTAGTATTTTCATGTTTGCTCTTTCATGTCTTTGAAGATACGGCTTTTTAAATCTATGGCAACAGGTGTCCTCTCCCTCCACTTTTACATATTTTACTGATTACTCTCTTAATTTATCCTCAAATTCTCTCAAGTTGTATTATAGTACCAGTAAAATGCTACATTGGTACACACTTGGCTTTTCCAATAAATAACGACAACCAACCATGAAACATTTGTCTTTGAAATTACTGCTTCCTTTAATTTTTTTTTAATTTCCTAAATAGTTTGCCTTTATGAATTGGTGTTTTTCTTAAATCTCTCGCTCTCCTTTACTGAAATCATTAGGAACGTCTTACTTATATTATAAAGAAAGGAAGCTTCGAAGTAAAAGAACAGATTTTAGGCCTGTCAAATGTGAGAGATAAAGATTTCTAACAAATTAGCATTTGATTGTTTTCTGGTAAGAGTGAGAAGGGAACTTCAGGCAGCCCGTTACGATAACTTCAGTTTGTTCACGTGACTATATCAGTAACTAATTATTTGAAAATCATATGAAATAGTTTCAATGGACTTTAGGATTTATATATTAGAAACATATTAATAAGTGGTTCATGATTATGAAATTATTTTTAATGTAGTTTTGCTTTTTCTTATTGAATACATGAAGAGAAATCTCTGCAATTGTGGCATAATATATATTACAAAAATATGATCCTCATAGTGAAGCATGAAGAGTTATAGTCTACAATAATTTTATAACACAAGAAAAAACACAGGCACTGTTTTCCTCCATGGGCTTGCTGAAGAATATGAAACATTGATTGAGCTACTTGTTAATTCACACTAGGGAACCATGTAGATTACTTAATTTTGAAAACTACAATGTAAACAAAACCAATGTCGTAAAAGAATTCAAGAGCCCTACATCAAAATAATATTTTGTTCATTTACTTTGACAAGTGTGGTTCATATACTCAAGTGTTACTTATGATTATATTGCATTTGAATTAACATAGTGCATTTCATTAAAATAATGAGATCCTAGAGATAT
This sequence comes from Avahi laniger, assembly GCA_963575035.1. NCBI lineage: Eukaryota > Metazoa > Chordata > Mammalia > Primates > Indriidae > Avahi > Avahi laniger. Next base: position 26,609 of record CAUYSK010064749.1, on the reverse strand, counting down.
AATAACATATAAAAAGTTCATCACATTTTTCTGATTCATATATTTTAAATAATCCAGATGCATTTAGGGGTACATTAATGTCACCCCATTTCTGAGTCTTTCTCTTCCGTCTCCTTTTCACTTTCTGTCTCACACACAGCATTAACATTAAATTTAACAATTTTACTGGCTTTTCAGAAACTCATAGATTATTAAAACTCATTGCATGGTTGATAATTCATACATTTCTACATTTTTAGTCTACATTTTTCCTATTCAAAGCAGTTATTATATCTATAGTTTTATAGCAGATACCGTACTGTGAATGACATTTAAACAAAATTAAATCTATTAAAATTATGGGTCTGGGGGCAGCAGAACAAGATGGCCCAATAGAGACCTCCAGCAATCATCCCTCTGCATGAACACCAAATTTTAACAACTATTCACGCAAGCAAGCACCTTCAGAAGAATCAAAAATCAGATGATTGATTATACAACCTGGTTTTAACAGTAAATCAAGGAAAGAGGCACTGAAGAGGGCAGAAAAGACAGGCTTGCATGGCCTACACCAGCCCTCGTCATCCCCCAGCAGTGCTGTGGCAGCACACCTAATGGAGAGAGAATCTGTGTGTCTGGGGGAGGGAGAGTGAAATGGCTGTAGGACTGTGCATTGCAACACAGCACAGAGCAGACTTCTGCCATCACCTATGGAGGGAACATTTAGACCAGCTCAGCCAGAGAGAAAGCCTCAGTTCCAAAATCTACCACTGGCTGACAAAAAGCAGGCTAGGGTCCACGCTAAAGGCAGTCAGGCCACAAAGGCTGCAGTCCTTGGGCAATTTCTGTAGCTCTGCTTGCTTGGAGCCATTGGGCTTGGGGTGAAAAGACTGGATAAGACACCAGTGGTGGTGGCCAAGCCAGTACCTGCGTCAATACCCCAACTACAGGCAGTGTGGCTCAGGGAGTCTTCTTCCACTTGGGGAAAGGAAAGGGAAAAGTTCCAGAGGTCTTTGTTTTACAACATGGGAACTAGCTCAGCCACAGTAAAATAAAATACCAAGCAGACTCCTGAGGCCCCTGAGTCCAGGCCTTAGTTCCTCAATGACATTTCTGGACCCATCCTGGGCCAGAAAGAAGCATGCTTCCTTGAAGGGAAGGACCCAGTCTTGGGAGGATTCACCACCTGCTGACTGAAGAACACTTGGACTTTTAATAAACATTAGAAGTAGCCAGGCAACAGTCACCATGGGCTTGGGTGACACTGGGCTGGCTTCAGGTGTGACCTGGTGTTGATGCCACAAGGGAGTGCCAATGTCACTCCTCCCCTAACTCCAGCAGCCCAGCACAGTGAGGAAAGAGAGTGAGAGACTTTGCCTGGTAATCCAGTGAATTATCCCATATTTTAACAAAGTCCACCAAAGTGATACCACAAGGAATCTACAAGAGTCACAGCATTACTGAGTTTGGGTAACCCCCAGTGCTGATATGGCTGCAGTACTGAAAGGCATAAATCACAACACTAAATTCCGTTTGAATATCTGGAAAGCCTTCTAAGATGGATGAGAACGAACAAGCCCAGATCGTGAAGATTAAAATGAATACTTAACTCTTTGATTCCTAGGCATGAATGAACATCCACAAGCATCAAGAACACACAGGAAAACATGACCTCACCAAATGAATTTAGAAAGGTACCAGTGACCAATCCAGGAGTGATGAAGATATGTGACCTTTCAGACAAAGATTTCAAAATAGCTGTCCTGAAGAAGCTCAATGAACTCAAGACAACACAAAGAAGGAATTCAAAAACCTATCAGAGAAATTTAGCAAAGAGATTGAAATAATTTCAGGAAACAGAAGTTCTGGAGCTTAAGAATTCAATTGACAAACTAAGAAATGCATCAGAATTGACCAAAAGAAGAAAGATTAGCGAGCTTGAAGACAGGCTATTTGAAAATATACAGTCAGAAGAGAAAAAAGAATAAAAGAGAATAAAGCACACCTACAAGATTTAGAAAATAGCCTCCAAAGGGCACATCTAAGAGTTATTGGCCTTAAAGAAGAGGTAGTGAGAGAGACTGGAGTTAGAAGTTTTATTCAAAGAAATAATAACAGAAAACTTTCCAAACCTAGAGAAAGATATCAATGTTCACATACAAGAAGGTCATAGAACACCAACAGATTTAACTCAAGCAAGAATATCTTAAGTCACAATAAAGCTACCAAATGTCATGGATAAAGAAAAGTCCCTAAGGGAAGCGAGAACGAAGTAAAAAATAACATCTAAAGGAGCTGTGATATTTATAGCACCAGACTTCTTAGTGGAAACCTGACACGCCAGGAGAGAGTGGCATAACATACTCAAAGTGCTGAAAGGAAAAACCCTTCAATATTAGAATATTATATTCTGTAAAAATATTCATCAAACATGGAGGAGAAATAAAATCTTTCCCAGACAAATAAAAGCTGAAGGATTTCATCAACACCAGAGCTCTCCTACAAGAAATGCTAAAAGGAATTCTTCAATCTAAAGAAAAGGACATTGATAAACAATTGGAAATCATCTGAAAGTATGCAACTCATTGGTAACTGTAAGTATACAAATACAGAAGTAATAGTAGTAAACAAAACACTATGGTATTGGCATAAAAACAGACACATAGACCATTTGTTCTTGGTGTATGATCCTTTTAATGTGCTGTTGAGTTCAGTTTGCTAATATTTTGTTGTGGATTTTTACAGGTATGTTCATCAGGAATATTGTCCTGCAATTTTTTTTTCATGTGTTGTCCTTGTCTGGCATTGGTATCAGGTATTGCTAGTCTTGGAAAATAAGTTTGGAAGTGTTCTGTTCACTTAATGTTGTAGAAGAGTTCGAGAATGATTGGCATTAATGTTTTAAATATTTGGCAGAATTTACCAAGGAAGCTATCAGGTCCTAGATTTTTAATTGTTGGGAGGTTTTTGATTAGTTATTCAATCTCCGTATTCGTTATTGGTCTGTTCAAATTCTCTATTTCTTCATGATTCAGTCTTGGTAATTTGTATATTTCTGGAAATTTATCTATTTCTTCCATATTTTCTAATTTGTTGGCATACAATTATTCATAATAATCTCTTATGATGCTTTGTATTTCTCTGATATCATTTGTATTATCTCTTTTTTTATTTCTTACTTTATTGCCTTGAGTATTCTCTCTTGTTTTTTTAGTCTAGCTAAAGGTTAGCAAATTTTATCTGTAAAAAGACCTACTCGTAATTTCATCGATCTTTTCCATCCCTTTTCTAATCTCTATTTCATTTATTTCTGTGCTGATATTTATTATGTCCTTCCTTCTGCTAACATTGGGTTTAGTTTGTTTTCCTTTTTATAGGTTGTTGAGGTGTAAAGTTATGTTGTTTACTAGAAAGCTTTCTTTTTCGTAATGGAGGTGCTTATTGTTATAAATTTCCCTCTTAAAATTGCTTTTCTTGCATCTCACAAATTTTTATATATTGTTTCCATTTTTACTTCCCTCAAGATAGTTTTTAGTTTTTTAAAAATTATTTCTTCTTTGACCCATTGGTTTTTCAGGAGTATGTTGTTTTTATTTTTGTCCTGTTATTGATTTCCAGTTTTATACCATGTGGTCAGAAAAAAAACTTGATATAATTTCAAAATTTGTTAAGACTTGTTTTATGACCTAATATATGATAAATCTTAGAGAATACTCCATGTGTGCTTGAGGAAAATGTGTATTCTGCTGTGATTGGCTGAAATGTTCTGTATATAAGTATTAGATCCATTTGGTCTATAGTGCTGTTCAAGTGCAATGTTTCCTTATTGATTTTTCTGTCTGAATGATCTATTCATTGTTGAATGTAGGGTATTAAAGTCCCCTACTATTTTCTTTTGCTGACGATTTATCCCTTTAGTTCAGTTACTATTTGCATTTTATATTCAGTTCTTCCAACACTGGCTGCATATTTATTTAAAATTGTGTTATCTTCTTGATGAATTGACTACTTTATTATTATATAATGACCTTCTTTGTTTCTTGTGACAATTTTTGACTTAAAGTCTATTTTGTATGATATAAATATAGCCACTCCTGCTTTCCTTTCCATACATTCTAGAATATCTTTTTCCATCTACTTGCTTCTAGCCTATGTGTGTTCTTTAAGCTAAAAGGAGTTTCTTGTATGCAGTATATAGTTGGATCTTAATTTCTTAATTCATTCAGTCATTCTTTGTCTTTTGATTGAGAAATTTAATCCATTTATGTTTAACATAATTACTGATAGGTAAGGCTTAGTATTGCTATTATGTTAATTGTTTTCAAATTGGTTTGTTGTTCCTCTTCTCCTGTCTTCCTTTGTGAAATTATGTTATTTTGTCATGTTATACTTTGATTTTTTTATCTCTTGTGTATATAAGAGCTTTTTTTCTTTGTTGTTATTAGAGGCTTACATAAAACATCTTATAACTTTAAGCTTATACAAATTTAACTTTAATAGTATACCAAAAGTGTACACTTTAGCTTCTTGTTCCCCCACATTTTGTTATTGATGCCACAGTTCATCTTTTTATATTGTATTCTCATTAACAAATTGTTGTAGGTATAGTTTTTATTTTAAAATATTTAATTGACAAATAAATATTATATATGTTTAAGGTATACAATGTGATGATTTGATATATGTATACATTATATATTGATTACTACAGTCAAATTAATGAACACATCCATCATCACCCATAGTTACCATTTTTGTGTGTGTATGTGTGTCTGTGTGGTAAAAACACTTAAAATCTTTCTTCTTATTAAATCTTGATTTAAAAATATAGTATTATTAACTATAGGCACCATGCTGTACATTAGATACCCAAAATTTCATCTTAAAACAGAAAGTTTGTACCCTTTGACCAATACTTTTGTCTTTTAACTGTATACTTGAATCAAGTGTGATTTATGCACCACAAGTATAGTATTAGAGTATTCTGAATTTGATAATATTCTTAACTTTACAGTGAGTTTTATACTTTACTGTTCTTTTGTTTCAACTGAAAGAACTCCTTCTTGCACAATAGGTCTAGTGGTGATGAATTTCTCAGCTTTTGTTTGTCTGGGAAAGTCTTTATCTCTATTTCTGGAAGGATCACTTTACTGGGTATAATATTCTTGGTTGACAATTGTTTTTCTTTCAGCAATTTGAAGCTATCATTCCAGTTTTTACTGATCTACAAAATTTCTGCTGAAAAATCCACTAGTGGTATGATAGACCTTCCCTTGCATGTGATGAGTCACTTTTCTCTGCTTTCAAAATTATCTTTTTGTCTTTGACTTTTGAGAATTTGATTATATTGTGTCTTGGTGAATATCTATTTTTAATCTATTTGGAGTTCTTTGGTATTCATGGATCTGGATTTTTATTTCTCTCTCCAAATTTGGGAAGTTATCCATCACTATTTCTTTAAACAAATTTTCTATCCATTTCTTTTGCTGCTTTTGGCATTCTTATAATGTGTAAATTCGTTCACTTGATGATGTCTCATAAGTTCCATAGGCTTTCTTCACACTTGCTCATTCTTGTTTCTTTCTATTAAATATTTGTTCCTTAAACTAGGTAGTTTCAAGTGATTTTTCTTTGAGCTCACTGATTCTTTCTTCTGCTTGATTGAATGTGCTTTTGAAACTTTCTGTGGAATTTGTCATTTCAGTCATTGTGTTCATCGACTCCAGAATTTCTTTTTTTTATGGTGAGTTCTTTTTTTATTTTTTTTAATATGGGAACTTATTTTTTTTTAATTAGTATATTATGGGGATACAAACATTTTGGTTATATGTTATGACTTTGCCTCACCCAAGCAAAGATTAAAAGTGTGCCCTTCCCCCATACAATGCTCACCACATTCATTAGTTATGAGTTTACCTACCCCCACCCCCCAACCCCCAATGAATATTACTACCATGTGAGCACCTTACTGTTGAACAGTTAGTGCCAACTTTATGGTGAGTACATGTGGTGCTTATTCTTCCATTCTTGTGATACCTCACTTTGGAGGATGGGCTCAAGCTCTATCCAGGATAATGTAAGAGGTACTAGATCACCATTGTTTTTTGTAATCGAGTAGTATTCAATAATTTCTATGTGGTTCTTTTTTTGTTTCTACTCCTTTGTTGAATTATCATTTTGTTCACGTATTATGTTCTTGATTTTGTTTGGTTGTCTATCTGTATTCTTTTGTCATTTACTGAATTTCTTTAAGATTATTATTTTGAATTCTTTGTCTATAGATCTTCATTTCTTTAGGGTCAAATATTGGTGCTTTGTTTTCTGTGGTGATTCATATTTCCGTGATTATTTGTGATCCTAGCAGTCTTGCATTTGTGTATATACATTTGATAAAATAGGTGCCTCTTCTAGTCTTTACAAACTGGCTTTGGCAGGGAAATCCCTCCAGGAGTCAGCCTGTCCAGAGATTCTGAGTGGCTTTGAGCCTGAATCTCCAGGGACTGGTCTGGTGCTTATGATTTCTTGGTGCCTGGGTCCTTGAGGATGAGCCTGATCCTAAGTCTGTGGTGGCTGGCCTGACACCTGTTTCTACTGAGTGGGCCTACTACTTGGGTTCATGAAGGCAGGCCTGGTGCCTTGAACTGTGGGGATGGATGTGTAGCTTATGTCTATGGGGACTGACTTGTTTTACAGAGCCATGGATGCCAGCTTGGAGCCTGGGTCCATGTGTGCTGGTCCGGTACCTGGGGCTGCTGGGGCTGGCCTAGCATTGGGGAAGGCCTGGAACCCCAGTCTGAGTCAGCTGGGTGGGCCCATGGGGGTTAGCCTGAAGCCTGGGCTCAAGGAACAATCCCAAAGCCTGGGGCTTCAGGGAGTGGCCTGGCACCAAGGTCCACTGGGGTGGGCCTGGTGCTGGGGTCTATGGTGAAGTCAGGTACTCACTTCACTATCCTTCCCCCACATGGAGGATATCTCTCCCCATGCTGTTCCATGCAAACTTGGAAGAGGAATGATACAGGTAACATGAAACAGTCCTTCCTACACTATTCAATGCATCTTTTAAAATTTCTGTGCTCTACTCAGGCACTATACTCTCCCACCTGGATTCTTTGACTCTTGTGAAAATATTTTCATGCATAGATGATTATTCAGATTGATGTTTCTGTGAGGGGATAAGCACTGAAAACTCCTAGTCTTCCATTTTGCTGATTTCACTCTCTTGCTAATCTGAAATGTTCTATTTTTGCTTATTAACTGATAAATAATATAACATTGTTCCACAAATTAAAATTTAACACTTGCTACATTGTTACTTTCAATTAAGAATATGTAATAAGTAATTTCTTTGTGATATTACAAATTTCAGTGAATTTATTGCATCTAGTTGAATTCCTAATCCACTTAGGAAGTTTTTCTTTGAAGTTGTTTTAAGACAGTAAATTTGACATTGAATTGATATATTTGTGTTCTTACTTTGATTCCTTACTTTTCTCATAGATTTTCCCTCCTCCCATACTATTGTTCATGAATTAGGACAAAATATTTTCTTAGTGATTAAAACAGTGATATAAGGTAAGAATAAGAATAATTAAGATATGATATAATATTCATTGTCTTATGTTCTCAAATTTTACCATATTTTAATTCAAAGTGATAGAAAATTTTTTAAAACATTTATAACAATCATGGCCTTTATAAGCAACTGTTTAAGTTTTATGATGATGTAAAGGGTAAATGGAATGTGAAATAGGGAACACAATTTGACTAAAACTGTATTAAAAATGTTGGGGAAAGCAATAAAAAGAGTTTTGATATGCCATAAATTTTATCGTTTGTATATATGCATATTTAATAATTAACATTGACAACACCACCTGTAAAATAGAGGTATTATTAACTGCATTTTATAGAAGAGGAAACTGATACACTAATATAAAGATTTTACAATTTGCTTATGTTATTAGCACATAGTAGAAAAAGTCAAAAACTGAAATAGCTAAAAATGGCATTCACCAATGATTAGAAATGGTTCTGTCCAATTTTGTTACTTTGGACTACAGTAGAAAAATAAATCTTTCACATGGAATCTCTTTTCAACAGTCTTATGACATAAAGAAGACTGAAGAATATGAATTTGACTAGTGTTGATTGTGTTAAGACTAGAGGATTTCAAATCAATTTTTTAGGAGCAAAATGATTTTATTCAGGATTAATAGATGTTTAATAAAATACTTTGGATATAAAAACAAATATAAGTTAAGAGAATTAACAGACTGCTGCCAATGGGTTAGTTCTTTCTAGAGAACTACATATATATGGGTATGATTGGTTATAAGCAAGCTTTATTTTCCAAAGACAATTTATATTTTTCTTTTTTTAAAAAATAATGGATTCTGTTTTCAATATGAGGAGGTTTTTTTTTTTTCCTAGAGGAAGGGGTATTTGTGCTAAGGGTTGAATTGAATAGTCATAGCTCGCAGCCCCCAGAAAGGCAGGGATTGGTTATAAGTCTTGAGAACAAGAGTAAGTTTGTATGAATGAATCCTGCAAACCTTTGTATGAGGGGTAAGGAAACAAACCCAAGCCCTATGGATAGGAAGTTAAAAGTATTATTTGAGCCCCCAAATTTACTAACATTTTATTTAAAAAATTTTTATTCCTTCATGTGTAAAGAAGAAAAATATCAAAATCAATTTATCTAAATAATTATAAGACCACCAATTCTCCAAGTGAATTTTGAATTAAAAAAGAAATTAAATATCACAATATAGTATATTTACTAAAAGTAAAAAAAAATTCTCTGTCTTCATCTATTCAGGCTGATGTAGCAAAATACCACAGACTGGATAATTTACAAATAATAGATATTTATTTCTCACAATTCTGGGGGCTAGCAAGTCCAAATCAAGGCACCAACAAATTTGGTGTCTGGTAAAGATTTGTTCTCTACTTCCAAGACGATGACTCCTTGCTGTGTCCTCACATACAGGAAAGGATGAATGCTGGGTTCCCATGTGGCAGACAGGCAAAAGGGTAAAAAGCAGCTAAGGTACTTCCTCAACCTCTTGTATGAGAGCACTAATCCCATTCATGAAAGTGGAGCATTCATGGCTTAATCACTTACAAAATGGTCCCACCTATTAATATTAATACTGTTCATATCACATGGGTATTATGTTTCAACAAATACATTCTGGAATGACACACACATTCAAAGTATAGCATCCCCCAAAATATTAAAGTAACCAAGCTATTTTTCTTTATTATCACTGATCTTAAGATCACTGATGAAGTCCAATTCTAAGAAGCTTAATTTTAGGCAGAATTCTTCTATCTACAAAAGCATAATAATTAACAAAAGACATACTTATTCAATTATTGTACTGTGTGATATTATCTATCTTACATAATATCCTAAAGATGTGGATTGAGCTCATAAAACTATGCTATAATCTATGACATAACTGAATAGTTTCTTAATATATATACAATAAACATAATATTTATTATTTTATAATTTGTAATTACTTTCTATTTTTTATTAACGATTAGGAATGAGCACACATATTTACTTACAAATTATTTGTAACAATTTTAAGGAAAACACCTCTTAAATGTCAAACAAAAAAATTGGAAAATATATTTTTGTCTTAAAATTGCTTACCAAATACTTTATCTCTTGTTTATAAGGGATAGCCTAGAATACTTCTCAGATCCCTTATCAAGATTTTACATTTCCAAAAAAGAAAGCAGATTTCATTCATTACCAGCCAACTGTGCCCTATTAGGAAGCAAATGAGTAGACACTTGTGGGTTACTTTATCCATAACGAATGCACAGAATATTGCTGGCTCCTCCCAGAGGGTCACAAAGATAGGAGATGGCTCTGAAAAGAAAAGTGCTAGTCCCTGGGGATTAGAATCCTTCTACCTGTCAGAAAGTTAAATGTCTCAGCTAAAGGCAGCTATTCACTTAGACTTTCAAAAATGAAGATCCATTTGATGGACTAAAAAACCACATAATTTTAGATAGATGGATAGATAGATAGCTGTACATACACACAAACACATGCACAAATGCACACACATATATGTACATATTGCAAAAGAATGTATGCAAATAAATCAAGGATACACATATAGCTTGCTTTAGCAAAGATAGAAAAAATAACTATTTTAAAAATTGGATTTCCTGCCAGCATTGGCATATTATTTCAGCTGTATTTGTCTAATTCCCAAACTCAGTTTTGACTGAGGGCTTTACTATTACCATGGGAGATATAAAGGGTATTTGAACAGGTAGCAACCCCTGCATAACCAGGGTAAGCAGCAGGGTCTTAAATAACATTGATGATTTTACTATATAATAGGTTGATGAGTATGTAATATAATACATTTTTAAATTATATCATGATTTGAATAGTTCGGCCTGAGCTAGAAAGTCACTTAGGATAGTTTCTGCTCTATTAAGAGCCACTTAATTCACTTTCATCTATATAAATGTAGGTTTAATTTAAATATCATTTGTCCTTTGGAAAGGATATGAAAACACATTTTATTTTTGTAGTTTCCTGTTGTTTAGCAATACTACCTATCACTTAAGTTTGCAGAATTGGAGGGTGGGAGTGGGGTTAATTGAGGTTTCCCAGAGAGAAGGAACCTCAGAGAGACCCTGATCGTCTCAAGATTCAAAGTTAGGACAATGTACGTGGTTAATCAGGGTGGCCCTGGCTAAGATCTGTTGACAACAAGGTGTACCAAGGGTTAAAATGTCCTCTCTACAAGAAGGCTGATGAATCTGTTTCAACACAGAGCCATATGCATTCATGGGTGATGGTGAATTTCAACATAGAGTATGCTCTGCAGATATACTTTGGTGTGATGTATGTACTGGAGAAAAATTAATGTTATGAATGGAGAGAATTATAACATTTGAGCTCATGGTTGCAGCACATCTTGCAATTGAAGACATGAGGTCTGGGTTAGCAAGTACTTTACTGCAGTTGTGAGACTGCAGAGAAATTAACCCTTCAGTGTCTCATTTTCTTTATTTTTTAAAGAGGATTATTTTTTCATATAGGGTAGGTATTTCTCTTAAAAGGTAGATATGAGAATAATTGGTGATTAAGTAATTTGCACAATGTCTAGCCTTATTATGTGCTCTCTAAATATTTACTAAAAAGAAGTAATGATTATTATTAGATATTATAGAAAGGAAGTATACAAGGATGAAAAGTACCCATTATTCCAGACCAAAAGTCTTGGATACAAGTTCAGGTTCCAAGTGAATTTAGGCAGTACCTTATGGTGCCTAATGTCTTGTAGTTCCCAAAATATTTTACAAACAGTGTGTCATTTAATCATTCTCTTCATCTTAGCTTTCTCATCTGTGATACTGGAGACATAGTAGCACCTGCCCTACTTACTTGACACACTTGTGAGTGTGAAATACAATGAAAACTTTGTAAGCACCATGTAAATGGCAATGAATTATGTATATGATAATTATTATCCTTGTCATTATTAGGAGCTTGTATATTGGGGCATATATTTGGCAGAAGTGAAGGATTAGTGGTGTCAACCCCAAACAAATTAAGTGGAAGTTCTGAAGATCCCATATGAAAACAAGATTTAATGAAATTAAGTGATAAAGAAGGAATGGTGATGTTTTTCAAGTAGCTGTAGGTGACTGTATGTAAGTGAATTAATTTGTATTTACTAAGCACTAAAATGAATTAAATGTATTTATTAAGCACTTGTGATAAACCTGACACAAGACAATAAACTTTAAGGGAGCAGAGGCTGGATCTGTCTTTGCTACCATTTTATCTCAGTGTCCAGCTTTGAACAAATGAACAATATTGTGTTTGTTATGCTGGGCGATACACCAAAATGCAAGAGATGGTCGCTGCAGTATCTCTTCCCCTTCCTCTCTCCCTTCCTCAAACCTTTATGTGAAGGTATTGTATGATAGGCACTTGGTTAGACACCAGGGGAAAAAGCAAACTAGAAACAGACCATTGCATTGACAAGCTAACAGACCAGAGAGAGATTTACATGTAGAAAGATGAGATAAATATGATACAATGTGACAAGTGATATAACAAAGTAGGAACAAGTGCTGTGGGAGACTCATGGATAGAGCACTACCCTTTGCCTAAATTAGAGTAGTAAATTATATAAAAAAAAATCTGGAGGGCAACGCAAGGCCGTGTGTACTTAAATGATAGAACAAATATTGCAAGAATGCAGAGATTAAAAGCCTATTTCCATCACATATTTAAGAATATATTGTTTAGTGCCATTAGCTAATAAGAACAATTGCCTCATACCTAGTCTATGGAGCAATGAGAAAATAAATATGAAATCTCTTTAGGGAAATCCTTTGTGGTCAGGCACTTGATCCCAGGCTGGTGCTCAACTGAATTCCAAATTAGCGCCGAGAACAAAACTCTTTCATCATACCAACAGTTTTTAGCATTCACACATTATTAGTGCATTTGTAGTTTTAGATCTTAGATAACATTATTCTATGTCAAGAAAATGGAAGAACAAGATCTTCATGTCCTTAAAACAACAAATCCAACTTTTTGTCCTATTGGTAACTACCGGAGTCCTTCAATCAGTATAAGAGATTAGGGCTTCTCTGCTAATATGTGAGACAATTTGAGACGTTAGCTCCTGGCTCATAGCATTTCTCTCCATCTCTACTCCCATCTCCGTTCTTCTTGATTTCAGTATGCCCTGTTCTTAAATTTCTCTTCTCCAATTTCCTGATCCTCTATCTCCTTCAAGCTTTTCACTTCCTCCCCGTATCCTAAATTATATACTACCATCAAAACGTCAACACAACCCAGGCTGGATTTTGGACATACACTCTTTGAACTTGGGCTTCACCCTTCTTTATTCCCACAATTCAATGTTCCCTTTGTCCATTTAAGCAAACAGCAAGTCCAATTGCTGTTAAGTCAAAAACACATCTCACATCCACTCATTTTCCTTTTCTCCTTGCATCTCCTTTGTCTAAGCCACCATGAATTATTTAGACACTATTAAACTTGTTGTTATAGCTTAAAAAACTGGTAATAATTCTAACAAAAATATTAGCCCAGTTCAGAAGATGTTCTAAGTTTCTTATTAAAGAAAAATTAGACGAAATGTATCATTTATTTACCTTAAAAAGGGAAGTGCAGCTTAAAAGAAAATGTAAAGAAAGCTTAAAGCCCTTTATTTATAGAGTAAAAGGCAATAATCTATATCAACCAATACAATGTCCACATTATACTGACATTACTCTCTTCGTGATCACATATGAGCTAATTTATGTTACAGAAACACATTTAGAGCAAAGGAGACTTATCTATCTATAAACTTTTTAAAAGCCAATATTCTATAAAAGTAAATTTTAAATTTGTCAAGAAATTTCAAAATCATTTGATTTCTTAATTAATATGAATGAATGTATATAGAATGAAAAGAGTAAGATAATTTGGATTTTAGTATTGTCATGCCATGTAAGAGCAATATGATCTTTAGATAATTGCTTTAGCTAGTTGGTAACTCCTCTTTAACAAAAGAAAAAATAAGTTGCAGGGTGTGGTGGCTCATGTTTGTAATCCTAGCCCTGTAGGAGGCTGAGGTAGGAGGATTGCTTGAGCTCAAGAGTTCAAGACCAACCTGAGCAAGAGTGAGACCCCGTCTCTAATAAAAAAACAAGAAAAAAGAATTATACCTGAATTGCTTTCACCATAAGGTTGATATCACAATCAAATGAGATGCAATAAGTATAAAGCAGAACATATAATGTGCATAATAAGTCTAAAACTACTTTGAACAGTAAACAATACTATGTAGATATAAAATGTTTAGATTATTAAGAAGAAAATCTTACTACTGGTAATTGCTAAATCTTGTCTTTATCAGTGAGATAAGAGTAAAAAGTGCACAGCCTCCAGGGTGTTCATCTATGAAACTTTGCATTTAAACAGAGCCATTATCCAAATTCCCAAAGGACAACCAACTTATTCATAAAACCCAAGCTTATCACAGGAGAGCAAAGGGAAAAATCCTGCAGCTGAACAAATGCAAGCATATTGTGAATCATCCTGGAACGTGAGACACATTTCCACTGCTAGCAATAGTGACACTCTGCATAAGGGCTCTCTCCACCATGAGGAGTGCAAATTTGGTGACAATTGTCCACAGTCATTTCCTCTTTTGCAAGGAACTGAGACAATATTATAGGGAGACATAATGCAAATCACTCTTTCAGACCAAAGTCCAAATGTAAGTATACTTATAACAGTATCATCTATATCTGTATTTTTAATTGTTAAAGGGCCAGGCAGAAGGGAAGGCTGAGATTCAATACATAAAGGGAGGATTCAGGCACTTTGTTAAGGTTCATTCGAGCGAATGACCAGTTCAAAACTGAACAGAGGGCAATGGAGAAAGTTCCTTAGATTATATAAATCTCAGAGGCAAGCACTGAAAAAAGATGACTGGAGGTGATGGATTTAAAAATGGACTCAATTACCTGATGATTTGATGGCCTTGAAATAAAAATCAGAGGAGGGATGAAAGAATACAGTCATTGGAGGAATCCAATTTGGTGTTTAAACGGGGCTTGAAAACCTCAGAGTAGCAGATTGCTGTTATAATTAGAGATAATGTTTCACTTCGTTTTAAAAATGAGTCATTGGAAAGGCAGTGGAAAAAAAACCCAGCCTACATCTGCTTGGTCCTCTGATCAGTGCAGGAATTAGAACACAAAAGAAAAGGGTAGGAATGTTTGAACATGCCTTTTTGGTTCATTAATTTATTTTTAAATCACTCATGCAATATATAAATAATTAATGAATACCTTCCAGGTGCAAGACATAATGTTGGATGTGTAACTACAATATAAAAGCACAAATCAAAGCCAAAAACTGAGAAGTATGATCCATAAAACAAGTACATAAAAGGTCCATATAAATGGAATATTTTCACAGACTTATTCTACTAATATATGCATTCTTAATATAATTAATTTTAATAAAAACAACACATATATTTAGCTTAAAATATTTAACAGTAAAACACACACACACACACACACACACACACACACACACACACACACACATACTTCTTTCTCAAATCCAAGACCTAAAACCTATACCGTAGAGGTAATAATTATTAATAATTGTCATATATATTCAATATACTTTTAAAAATATAAGAATTTCACTATTCATATTTTTCTGCAACTTGGCTTTTGTTAAAGAATATATATGTGAAGTTTTTCCATGTTGACACAAAAATTATGTAACATTTTTTCAGCGATTTAATTTTCTATCATATATGTGTTACATAATTTTTAATAGTATGAATAAACATAGTTAAAAATTATCTTATTACAAGCAATGCTCAATATGCATATATTCATCATATCTTAATATCCTTCTGTTGCCCAGTTTTTCTTTTGGATTAACCCCTGAAATGGAAAGTCTAGGTCAAAACCATATGCATTTCTAATTTAGACTGATGGTGTCAAATTTGCACAACTATACATATTTACATTCCCTAATCTCTCCCAGTACACTCTTGTCAATACCAGATATTATACAAGAATGCAATCTTTGTCAAATGGGTACATGCTAAACCATGTCTTGTTTAGTGTGTGTTTGTTTCAATATCAGAAAGGATGTATGTTTTTACATGTTTATTGACTGTTTATTACTCTGTGAATTGCCTCATTCTTTGGATTGTTTTGTCTTGTTGATTTGAAATGAATCTGAGCCCAAGCAAACAAAGGATATCTATTAGGATGATCATGTGCTTTGATCATATTTTTAATCCTTTGACTTATAACATTTCTATGGTCCAGCCATATTTACATTCTTGAGATGGACTCAACTTGATCACATTTTACTATTTCTACAAGTTCAATATTGTAGTTAGGATTTAGCATCAATAATCATGATGTTAGTGTTCTTTAATTTTTTTTTCTGTGCTTTGTTAGTTTTTGACATTGACTTAGGAAGACTGGAAAATTTCCTTTTCCATGTTCGATGTAAATTGTTAAGATAACTTTTATATTCCCTATAGATGTGAAAGAATTGATAAATTGATTTATGAAACTATCTGAAGCAAATGTTTTTGGTGGTGTGAGAGTGACTTTTATGATTTTCTCAGTTTCTTCTATAATAATTGGTTTGTTTAATTTGTTCTTACTTTTTTCACTTAATTTTTACAGAAAATCATCCATTTTGAAGAGTAAAATTTGTATTTCCAATATATGTTGATTTTACTTTATGTCAATTAATTTCTTTACTTTTAATTTACTTTGTTTTTGTGCCTGAACTTATAATTGTATGTATTAATAATTTTTAATTTGCTACCTTTCCAATCATTCTTCTAATTGTGTATGCTATGATTTCTCACCTTTTTCTTGGATTATGTGGTTTTTAACTTATCTGTTACATAGATTTCCCTGCAAACAACTAGCTGTTAGATAGCTTTTTTTTCACATTTATTGATTTTACTTTTATCTTAGCTAATTCTTCTAAGATATTTTATCTTTTCTTGTTATTGAATATTTATTATTTTCATTTTTTCTTGCATAGAATTTTAAGACTATGAATTTTCTTTAAAGATAAGGATGGCCATACCCCACAGGTTCTAATTTGTGGAGTTATTTTTCATATTATTGTTTTGTAAATATTCTGTAATCTGTTTTGCTTTTTGACCAAAGTGTTGACAAAATTTTTTTTTGTTTGTTTCTATTACCAGATAATTATAAATCTCTTCCTTTTAAGTGTTCCTCGTGTCTTTATTGGCATAAGTGACTAGTGAGCACATTTTTTGTACAAAGTAAAATTTCAAAGCCAATTTTATAACTCCCAAAGTTAAATCCTTGCATAAAAAGCAATAAAAATAATATATATGTATTATGAACATATTCAGAACTCAAAAGTTCTCTTTTTAAATTTTTTACTGTTCACTTATTTGTCAGTGCCTCTATTTTAAAGACAAAATGATCGAATGATTTTATATATTTAATATATATAAAATATAATGCATTTCATTGATTCTAAGAGAAACACTCTTTAAAACATGTAACCTCTCTGAAATTGTGAAGCACTGTGACCTCTCTGAAACTGTGGCTAGTTTAACTGCAGATTCTTTCTTAGTGATGAATAATGGTATAGTTTTCTATTAATGGCATCTTAGTTTCAATGGAACATGGTATTAGCACATTGGAAAAAGGTATATTCTGAGATATAAGATATAATCTTCTATTAAAATATAATTCACTGACCTAGTAAAAATCATGTATTATTCATTATTTGTTGACATCTAACTTTGGGACTATTTTACTGAGATATATAATTGTATCTTGATAATGTAATTCAATCAAACTATTTCTGAATTCTTGAAGTAACAGGAAATACTATGCCATTCCAGACAGAATACTGTACTGGGAGTCAGGATACAATATTAGTGTGATTTTAGACAGATTCTTAATCCTATTGGCCCATTTTCTTCAAGTGGAAAATTGTAAGATTGGGCTAAGTTATTAATACTAGATCGCCCTCTTTGTGTATAAATCCTAATAGTGCATAAACAAGTTGTTTCTATGCAGCATACATTAACTTCATCATCCTCATTTAACAGAATTGGTTATAGACTAATCAGAAAGTGTGGTTTTAAGTTAGTACTTGCTGTTTCAGCCCCTCTCATAGCCAGATTTAGGAATTAAGTGAATGTCAGGGTAAATGTCCTGTACATCTGAGTGGAATGCCTCCTCTATGAATTTAGAGATTCTCTACTCTGAAAACCATTATCAGTACCTTGCTTAGAGTCAAGGTTTGCATTAACATGGGCACTCAATCCACTCTTTGATCAATGTTAGCTCTGTGACATGTTTGGAGTTTTTTACTTTAAAAATTCCCTTTTTTCTTCATAGATATAGAAGAATTAGCATTCACACCTCTATGCATAGCAGCTGAACAAAGTGTAGTGGCTCAATGAAAAAAATAATTACATAAACAGGAGTGAAGTCAAAGATAATTTGGGCACTGGAGCAAAGACTTGCCAGCGAACCTCCTACTACTGGTGGGTAAACCCTTCCGGGCCTTGGTTCAATGGCAAAAGCCCTTTCGCTCAACTCCCACTCCACGAACCTTACAAGCCCCACAAAGGAGAAAAGGAGGAATAGGGGTTTGCCAAGGTATAGAATTATTAGGAAGTTAGCACTTTATTTTTTTGAATTCTGGAAAATTTAGAAATCAATTATATTTTAAGGGTTTCAGTCTTTGTTTTTGTTTTTTTTTTTAGTTATTGATTTGATAGAAGGACTTCTCTTTATTTATAGTTTTTAATAGATTCTTTTACCTAGAAATAACAATGGAACTTTGTTATAAACGTATTTGTTACATTGAAGAATTTGGTAATAGCAAGAGCCCATCATGGGCCTCATTCAAGGGTGTTTGTTTCTTCATTTCAAATCAGTGACTTTTTATTGCATATCAGATGAGCATAAGCCATTAGGATGGGTGCTGAGAGACTGCGATAATGAGTAACATAAACACCACCCTCAAGGTGATTAAAAGACAAGTACCCAAATCAGCAGAGCACAGGAAGAATAACAGTGCTATAAGAATTCAATGCCTTATAAAGATCTTGATAATCTTGTCTGAAGGCATCCACGTGATTCCTTTGAAAATGTGGCATTTGTATGGCATCTACAATTGGCATCGTCAGCTGCTGTGCCCAGATCCCCACAGATCTGTGACCATTTATTCTGCTTCTCCCCTAGTTTCTGTGTTCTTTGGCTTCTTTGGCCTGTGCGAGCTTACGAGATTTATGTTTGTCCTTCTCTTGTGCAGCCCTTCCCCAGTGACTGGTGGAGGAGAAGGAATGGTTTCAAATCAGGACAAACTCTGAGGTGTGATTCACATTCCAGAGCTGCCCTGCAGCATCGGGCTGAGGCTGGGACTTTTCTAACATCACACCTTTGATTGACTTCGTCTTCTCCTACCTCCTTAGTGGTTTCTCTTGAGAGCAGAGCATTTCTTCAATAAATTTTTTGCACGTAAGTCCTTGTTTCAGGTTTTAGTCCTGGGGAACCTGATACCTACAGACAGGGCATAAAGAGCTTCAGGTGTGGACAAGAGAAAGAAGTTTCTAAGAAGAAGACATTTGAGGCTCATCTGGGAAGAAGTGAACCATCTAGTTTGGCTTAAGACAGGGAAGTTGTGGGAAAGAAAACTGGAAATGTCATTCAGGGCCATCATGAGACCTTGAGAGAATCTTGAAAGCCAGGGCAGACTTTTTTTTATAAAGTAGCCATGTGTTTAAGGAAACCCCACAACACAAAATCTGAGGATAATGGAGCTCTCATAAATTGAAGAGATCAATGTCCAAACATATTGTATGAATATACACCCCACAAATTTCAGTGAAATAAAGTCAGTTTAAGCCAAGATCATTAATTATAAACCACATTTGTTTCTAATGGTGTCATAGTTGATTGTAACGACTCATGTCATTCAGGATATAAACTTCTTTAAAAGGACTCCTCTGAGTGATTTAAGTAGTATTCTCCTTATCTATAGCTGGTAAAGTAGAGCTGAAATATCACCTTTAGGATTTAAACCTGTGACTCTAATGATTTTAAAGGGAATGTTGGAGCTCTCTACCCCTTCCTTGTTCTTATATTTTTTTCGCAGTGATGTAGATGTATCCTTCAGCTGTTTTCAGTATCACTAAAAATAAAGGTAATTCACTATAATTGCATCTTAATTAACTAGATTTATTGTTCTTCAGGAGGCTTTTATTTTTTAACAGTTATTTCTAACTAAAGCTGTCCCTTTATAACTTGACTTTGAAAACTGGTATTTAAAAAATGGCTTTGATCAAATGTATACCCTACATGTTATTGCAAACACAGAGTGATAATACATATTCCTGTATCAGGGAGGATTCTATAATTCAAAGTAAATACTAAGAATGCCAGGTTTGGGGAGTGGATGAGAATACAAGTTATGTATCTTCTAATGTTACCATTTGACAAAGATATATGCTTTTACATAATAACAATAACAGGAATAATGCCTACTGCATACATCAGAAACATTATGTAACAATTGAATTTAGAGTCTTAGAAACTAAGCCTCTTAGAATCATTAGATGTTGATGAAATGAATAAAAATTATTGATGAAGCATATTACATTTGACAGATTTTCTATGTATTCCACATCTCCCCTTTTGTTTCAGCGCTTCAAATAATCTTGTAGAAAATTCAAAGATCTTGTGACCAGTGATGAACATCAAATTGTGTACCTGATACAGAAATAGGTTTGTTGGAGCTACCACATTGTGATTTATATTAGAGTTTTAATGCCAAAAAAATAAATGATTTATTATCTTTACTTTTAGCTCAACTATAAATTCTACATAAATCTTTCCCTTTTTCCTGAGACTGGGGGAGCCACACATTCTATGTGTTTTTATAAGGATCTGTTCTTACAATTTGTGTACTAGTATTAATTAGCATTTATTTGCCTCTGCCCACAAAGGATTGTGACTGATATGCTGTTGAATTCCTTGTGACCTGCAACATGGTGGGAACATGGCAAGTGTGCAGGACAATAAATAGAGGTAAATTATGTTCTACACACATTTCTTGTTTTTAGGATATGATAGGTTAATGTGCACTTTATTATTCCTCAAATAGGAATTGTAATTATCAAATTATAAAATATGTGTGACAGTGCACTCTTCCTAGAATAATCCCATTGATTACATTTTCCATAGGTTTGTTCAGTATTTGGGAACAAACAAAATTAATTAAAGAGCTAATGTTTAAACAGAAGGTTTCATTAAATTCCAACCATATGTTCCCATAAGCATCTATACTCTTTTGCATCTAAAAATTCATGTACAGAGAAAGGCTATTTTTGTTCTTCAGTTATACAAAGATTCAACTTGGAGATGTGGCCTAATCTGAGAGAATGACAAGGAAAAGGACAAGAAGAAAGAATCTGAATCCCTAAAATAAATATGTACTTTTTATAAGAGGAATGAGGACTATTTCCATTGTCAAATTAAATAAGCAGGAGGCCATTGGCCCAAGGCCGCCTCTGTAATTTGAGTTCCTATGTAGTGCACATAAAAGAATGGAAACCTAATTCAGGAATATAACTTTTGTAACAGAGAGTTGGGCCTCGGCCAATCCCAAGCAGCCAAGTTTCAGCCAAGTACAGGCTGCCAATTGATCAAACTGTATCCAGAGAAGGCAGATGCCAAGCTGTAACCAATCAGGCTGTTTCTGTCCTTGACCTGTGTGTCCTGTTTATAAATACTCATTGCCAGCTCTGTGAACCTCTTCTGGTTCTGAGTGCCACCTGATTCATGAATAGTTCTTATCTCAAATAAACTCTGTTCAATTTAATTTGTGAAAAGCTTTCTTTTAACGCCATGAAAAAGAACTATGGAAAACATGCTCTCTCCAATCACATCATTCTCTCAACCCTGCTCTCGGTTGTCCCCAGTGTTACCTCCACCCCTCCCCTGCTGTCCTTACAAGCTCCTGTCTCATCTGGGCCTCGATGAGTAGTCACTTCAAGAGATTCTCACATCACTTTAGTTATCTTGCCTCTTTGTTACCTCATTATGTCGAAATTACTCTAATATACTCCGGGAAACTTCCATGGGTGACTTTAGAAGATCGAGATAGTAGGATAATCAGAGTTGGAAGGATCATCTGATCTGACCCATATTTAAAATAAAGAAACTACAGTCAGATGGGTTAGTGGCCTTATCTCTGTCTCTCACCTTGAGAAGCCCGAAGTCATCTAGCATCAACTCTCTCAACTTTTATAGTTCCACACCTCACATTCACTGTTTTCTTTTATCTAGTCTTCTCATCTTTTCCTCTCATCTCAGAGAAAGGAATGTGCTTCCTCTCTGAAGCAAGCTCATCTGTTTTTACCTCAAATGTAATGTTAATTCCCCTCTTATGTCATTTCTTTTGCCACTCTTATCATCTCAGGCCACTTTTAACTTGTAAAAGTTTTCTTTCCCCCTCTCCTTTTTGGCCACATTTATGTCTTTCTTACTATAAAGAAAAATCCAGTGGTTTCTGTACAACCTGAGAAATGTTCAATGTTCCCCATAATTTTATTACATAAGTTTAAATGATACAATTTTATATATATCAGATCACATCATCAGAAATTTAAAAGTTTGGTAATACACATATTTGGCAAGAGTTCGAGTCAATAGGCAGTCATTTAGAGGAAATGGAAATCAGTATGACCTCTGTGGATAGAAATTTGGCAACATTTATAGAAATTTAAAATGTAATTCCAAGGCTAAGAATTTTTCTCACAAAAATACTCATGTAAGTGGATAAAGAGTTCATTGTCATTATTTGTAATAACAAGAAAAGAGGCATCAAAAAGTAAATGTCCTATAATAAGACATTAACTAAATATATTATTGTACATACATATATGAGACTACTATGAAGCCACTCAGAAAAATTAAGTGATGTAGAACACCTTCCAAAACATTTTTTTTAATTTTTAAAATTGACACATAATAACTGTACATCTTTATGGGTTATGTAGTGATGTTGCAATGCATGCAATATGTAGCAATCGGTTCAGGGTAATTAGTATATCCATTACTCAAACATTTATCATTTCTTCATACTGAAAACATTCAATATCTTCCTTTTGGTTATTTGAAACTATATATTATTGTTAACTGTATTCATCCCACAGTACTACAGAACAATGGAACTTACTGCTCCTATCTAGTTGTAATATTAAAATATATCCATTAATAAATCTCTCCCTGCCCAGTAATATGTACACACACATTACTTATATGTGCATAAATGTGTCTAACAGATACATACAAATTATTACTAGAAATTACTCTTTAGGAGTGTCAAAAGATTTTACTTTTCATAGGCCACCTCTTAGTATTAGGGTTTAAATATTTTACTGTGTTGTTTTTATAATGTGAAAAAGTTTATATAGCTGATAATGTGGAGTTTGAACTAAAAGTAAAAATTCTATCATTTCAATTCAGTGGCAGATGAGATCAGGCAAGAACCAGGGCCCAGATCTGGTAGGACCTTGTCCTAGGCTGTGGTAAGAACATGGAATTTTTCTCTGAGTGTACGAGAAGCCATTGGATGTTTATGCACAAGGGTGACATAATGTGATTTCCTTTTTAAAGGCTGCTTTCTGGATACTAGACAATAAAGGCATAAGGGCAAGAGTGGATGTATGGTTAGAGAGACCCAATAATACTTTAGGAATCAAAATCCCTTGGAATCTGCATTAAAACACACTGTCAATTTTCTAGTTGATTTATTGGAGGTTTTTAAAAATAAGATTTCCTCTGTTCTGATATTTTTATTTTAATTGAAAACAGACATATCTGTGTCCCTTTTGCTTATTTCTAGCACATCTGGAATTGTGCTTTAGAGCCCTCTGAATGTTTTATAAATGTTTTAAAATGTTTTCTAGGAATCAAGTTGCTAGAAAAGTCTTTAGCCTAATTAATGCAATAAGTGATAACATTTCCTACCAGAATTTTGCCGATGAGGTAGACAAGGCCCAAAGAAGTTAAGGGTCTTCTCAAAAGTCTCAGAGCTATGAGGTGGAGGAATGGAGAGTACAACTAAATCTATTTCTCTCCACTAGTAGATGACACTGAATACTGAAGAAGATGGAGCATTTTGGTGTCTCAATTTGGAAGGAGGCTTGTGGTGTAGAGGGTGAGCATTTGATGCAGAGAGACACACAGGCTGCAGCTAACCAGGCTGCTGGCTGGTGTTACCTAAAGCATCTCTCTGACTCATCATGGCTACAGAAGTCTATCCTAAAAGATGAAGTAGCCAAATTCCTTAGGCAAAACCAAATTTCTCACTTCCAGGAAAAAGAATATACAAAAGGTTTCTTGGATATCGCATCACTTTAGAAAGTAATATTTTGATGACTTAAGTGTGAACAAATTAGAAACACATGTTTTTAGTTTCCTAGGGAATAATGGTTGCTTTAAAATTAACCCAAAGGTGCCAGGTGGAGTTTAGATTTTTATTAAGTCTCAAACATTTGGCAAATAGTTCAAGATGTAGAACCCCATGTGCATCTGGATTCATCTAGTCCTGATATAAATTAGATATCGCAAACATGTGTTGAGTTGTGTGGCTTTGATCTCCTTTCAGAAGGGATTGGATTCTCAGGACGTAACTTGCTCTCACAAATGGAAGTTCTCTGTGTGCCTGGATTTTCCCTCTCTTCACTAATATTTTCCATTAACTCATGGGAATATGGATGAACATTTGGAAAGTCAGTTTTGGAGTGTGGCATGACCAAAAAACCTTTATATTTTAAAATTAATAAATAAAATTTTCAGTGATAATCACAAACCTACTCAGGAAACCTTTAAAATTGGAGGCTAAGTTTTAGAAAATGTTTTCATTTGAGAAATTATGTGTTAGATTTTTGTGAACATTCTAACATAGTTATGATTCATGATTATATGAAGTGATGAAGCTTACAGATGTATAAGGAAAAAACATACAATATTATTCACTGTGATGGAAAACAAAAGGAAAAAAACTCATCCTTTTAAATAAAATACTTCTTTAGATTTTAGTTCACATTGAAATACTGATTATAAATGGCACAAAATCAGCATAATTCTCACTAACATTATTCGGTTTGAATTTATAATGGTTTATAGACATTGAGTAAGCTTTATTTAATATAGTATAATTTATTATCTTATTTTTGCCAACAAAAATAATTTTTCTTAAGTAATCATGTATGTGTATCTATCTATCTGTCTCTGTCTTTATATCTCTCTGCATACTTACATATATATAAACACACGCATATATTTATAAATTTTTTTCCACAGGTTCTGATTGCCCTATTTCTTCTAATTTGGTGGGGACTGGCTATCCTATGGAAGGCAGTAGTCATGGTGTCAGAGCGGGAAGGATCAAGCTTACTTCACCATGTTTGAGTTACATTTCTTCTTCATAGCATCAGGGAATTATGAAACATACTCTCCTTTCTTGATCTTATAATATTCAGTCATTTCCCCTTTATATCCCAGCTAAACCTAGAGATGTTTTATCTCAATGATATCCAACTTCCATTTCGGTCGGGGGACTTTTCAAAGCTGTTGAATCTATTTAGGAATTCTTGAAGTGTGAAAGTAAAAATGGTTTGCAAGCTAATTAGGGGAAGTTGATGCAGTTCCATCTGATTGATTTTTTATCTTTTTAATATGTTTTCTTTGGTGGAAAACTGAAGAGTGACTAGGAACAGAAAGATTTAACATAAACATTTGGATTATCCTTATTTCTACTGCAATTTTATTCTATAAATATTAATTAATAATCTATTCTATGTGTTGCCTCATGATGTGTACGGTACTAAAATATGAGACATATTCATTGCAAACCATTTACCAGTTTTGTAACTTTGAACTTATTATTTAATTTTTCTGTGCCCCAGCCCAGCTTCCTCATTTATAAGGTAGAAATAATAATATATTAATAACTATTTGATAAGGTGAGTTAATACATGAAAGGCACCTAGAACTATCCTTAGCCCGCAGTAGGAGCTCAATGCTTTATTATTATTATTGCCATTTAAAGGATACATAATTGAGACTTAGGTGTATAAAATAATCAGAGAACAACACAGACAATATTTGATTGTAGTGAAGTAATATCAAACTAGATTCTACACTGGTAGAAACCTAGGGGTAGAATCTCACGAAGGAGGCCTAATAGTCTGTTGGCAGCACAAAGATATTAGACCCAAAAACTTTTTAAATATTTTGAAATGCTAATTGAAGGATGGATTGTAAAGGGACAAGAATGAATCATGGGAGAACAGATAGGAGGCTATTGTAGTATTATAGTTGAGAACTAGTATTTGACTAGGGTAGTGGTAGTGGAGTTGGATACAAATGGACATATTGAAGATATGTATTTGAGGTAGAACCTTCAGCCCCCTGTTGAAGGATTATCTATGCCTCGTGAGGGTGTGGAAATGTACAGAATCAAGCACCATTCATCCCCACACAACCGCTTTAAAGAAGTTTTGGTGTTAACAACACAAAAATTGATACAGTAAATGGTGATACATTTAGTGAGATGAGGATGAGAAATGGGGTTTGAACCCATGATGTTAAAGGTTCCTATGAGGCATCAAGCAAAGGATCTGGACCAGAGATGTACAACTGAATGTCATGAGCTTATAAAGGGTATGTAAAACCATGGCAGTGAAGGTGATCATATAGAGACAGAGTTTATTTATAGAGAAGAAAGAACCCAGCACCTCCAACTTTGCAAGGTAAACTACTAGCAGGGAAGGCTGAGAATGAGTTTCATGGAGGAAAAACAAAGACAAGGTGAATTAAAAAGAAAATGAACAAATAAACAAGAAATAGCTACCCTCTAAAGAATACATTAAGTCAGGTCTCTGCCTCTTGCATTGTTAAATATTTATTACCTAACATCTCTTCACCACAGTCACACCCAGGAGCTTCCTTAACATGAACTGGAAAAGGCGAGGAAGTACATATTTCAGGTAATATCT